>JAMPIV010009441.1:120000-245000 GCA_024509875.1 Oreohelix idahoensis | reverse complement strand
CTATCTATCTATCTATCTATCTATCTATCTATCTATCTATCTATCTATCTATCTATCTATCTATCTATCTATCTATCTATCTATCTATCTATCTATCTATCTATCTATCTATCTATCTATCTATAGGTGTTCCAGAAGTCGTTAGCTGATTCCATTGCCTATAGTTTTAATTCACGAGTTCCTCGCGAAACTGGCAATGGCGGCCTCTATAGCTATTTATTTCACGTGATGAAGTTGATAGCCCCAAGCATAACCTCTTATTATCGTGCCCTTGGTGACTTGTTGAAAACCCAGCATTGCACACTGAGCTACTTGTTGAGAACCCAGCATTGCACACTGAGCTACTTGTTGAGAACCCAGCATTGCACACTGAGCTACTTGTTGAAAACCCAGCATTGCACACTGAGCGACTTGTTGAAAACCCAGCATTGCACACTGAGCGACTTGTTGAGAACCCAGCATTGCACACTGAGCTTGGAGAAGTCATTTTAACCCCAGATGTGATTCTTTAGCTTTGACCTGGTTGACTGCATGCAGGAGGATCTCACTATGGACCCAGTGATAGGCAGGGGGAGCTGAGAAGTGAGTCTATTCAGGACGTGCCAATTCCTTGGGAGAACCCAGAACCAGAGAGACTATTTTAGATCTGCATATTTGGAGAGCCCCTTTGGATGGCGGGGAATGCACAGTATGCCACACGCTTCTTTTTCCTAGCTTGGGACCAGACGTGACGATCCTTTAAATGCTAACCAAGCTGGAGAAACTAGAGCTCATGACTTTAACTCAACACGTTTAGGAAAAGATACAGGAAAAGCCTAGATCTACAGTGCAGATAATGCCAAGGAGTCTTCAACTTGGTATTGGCAGCAAAAGATCGAAATGCTCAGCAGCTCTAGTTAAACAACAACAACAACAACAAATTCTTCCGCTTTCTGTGGGTTTCCGTTGTCTTGTTCTGGCTGTTACATTTCTATTTGATGTTATGTTGCGTTCTTGTTTATGTGTTTGCTATTTCTTCCTAGTTTCTGCCCTATCTTCTTTTCTTTCTGTTTCTTTTCCCATTTGTATTGGGTTAGTGTTTCTTGTACATAATTGTGTTCTCTTGTTCTCTTTCTCAGTCGTTCGCTTGGTTTCTTTGCTTCTTGGTCATTTCAGTTTGCGCGCATTCATCCTCATCATCTGCAATATCATTATCATCATCATCAATCATCGTAAAAATTTAACTGCTCTTCATTTCTTACCATGTCATTTTCCCATACATCATTTCATTTCTTTATTTTATATACTCCCTCTATCTCCTCTCTCTCTCTCTCTCTCTCTCTCTCTCTCTCTCTCTCTCTCTCTCTCTCTCTCTCTCTCTCTCTCTCTCTCTCTCTCTCTCTCTCTCTCTCTCTCTCTCTCATAGTTCAAAATGGCAGCTCCCTTCTTGCACTATAATATTCCATCTAAGCTTCTTTCATCGCGTCGTGCGCCATATTAACGAATACCCGCCTCATCTCTTGTTTCGCTAGCAATCTGACATCAGCTTAGTCTGTTACATCTTCTCTTAATTATTCGACTGAACATAATCTGCTTCCTGGGAACAGCCATGTCTTTTAATCTGACAAAACAGAAATTGATCTCCCAGAATGCCTCGTTCTGTCCGTTCTGATCTGCAGGGATTAGTGCGCATGCTCAGAAATATCAAACGTCCTCTCCATTTCCTGTCTTCCCATTAAAACTTTAATGCATGCAACAAACGTGATCCAGATTTGCAAATGTTTGTAAAATATTTGGATCAATCCTGCTTCCTGTGCGCAACTAATGAACGTAAGAGCAATTAGGCTGGGAGAACCATGTTTCTGTCATATTGATTGATTAATTAATTATTATTATTTTGCACAATTACTAGTCGAAAGTCTGTTTTAAAGGATACAAAATATTTAAAATTTTAACATTAATTAAGTCGTATGACAAGATTTCCAGTGTGGAACTGACAGCAAGAAGCAGACATAGGCCAGAGGAGCGAGATGACAAAATGACTCTGGCGACACATAGGATATGACATTGAGAAAACCTGTTGATAGAATTACAGGGCAGTCCATATTCAGGAATACACAGTGTAAGACAGGTTAAGGGAGACCACAAAACACAAAGAGAAGAGTACTGGAGACAGACATGAAAGGACATGGAAAGACACTGAACGGAAAGAACATTCCACGAAGGCTTGACATGAAATGGGGGAAGATCTTATTAACTTGAAAGGTAATGAATGAATAGTTAGAGCAGCCTTTCTTAGCTTTTTATCTTGGAGGAACCCTTGAAATAATTTTCAGGTCTCACGGAACCCCTTCATAAAAATTATTATATCTACAGCCCACGGTACTTTAGCGTGATCAGTAAGTTGTAAATATAATAATCCAATAATAATTATCCATCCAATTTTGAGTGGAGAATGATTTTTGTTTCTGTGGATCTGTTTGTTTTAGCCAGCTTACTCTTTTTGTGTGGTTCCCGCTCTCCACAAAGGATATCTGTCACGGGTTGCCTCCCCTTGCTCTGCAGTAGTGGTCCAACAGTGGGCAAAACCTAGAGTATCTAATGTGGGTCTTCAAAGGTGTCTACCTTCTCACAAGATTACTCTTCGCAGAGAGAGTGTTCACAAGATATTTCAGAAGTCAAGAACAATGCTGAATGAGTCTGAGCACTGATGCGTGATGCCATATGATGATGGATGGCATCCGCATGTCTGGTTTTGTGTAGTGTGTAGATGTGTTCAGTCAAAACAATGTTCATGCAACAATAACAGGGCAATCCACATAGGACGTCAGTAAACTCACGACGTATAAAGTCAATGAGTCTTGAAACAGCCGTTGACGTTTTTCTTCATTATTTATTGTGGACGCCACAGTGACAAAATGGTTACGCAAATGTGTAGGCACATCAAACAGTCATTATCACAGCAACATTCAATACAGCAATAAACGGTAGACAGCATTACAATGATGAGTCAGATGCATGTTATATTTCAAAGTGCTGTAAATGTAGTCAGATGAACAACTCCATCCTTTTCTATAACAGCCAGGAGATAACCAGATGTATGAGATCAGTTCACTCTCCTTAGTTTGACTTCAGCAAGACAGACACGTCTGCCGAAGTATAAATAATGTCCTCAAGAATATCCTCTAGATAATAAAGGTTTTCTAAACCTAGTTCATTTAACAAAGTAGCAAGTAATGGTCCTTGGTACATGCATCAACCGATGCAGTACAATGCAGCGACATGTGAGCTGGGAAAAAACATCTCGTGACGACGACTTTCGCAGACAGGCTATGAATCGAAATCGCTCACGACCCAAAATCGATAGAGTTAATGAAAAAGTCAATTTACCTTGCTTTCATGAAATACACAGAAATATCACGCCTCCCGACATGTGGGAAAACACTAGAGGTATTATCTCGACTAAACGAAATATCCATAAGAGGACTACACATCCCTGACAGAACAAAAAAAAAAGCGGAGATCCCCTCTTCAACGAGGCATCTCTTTCGCCATTCCAAATCGCTCACTCCCACTAGTGGTGGGCGGAAACCGATCGACCAAACAACAAGACAAGTCATGCGCAGTCCAGCGCAAAAATGACCACAGCTCAAAAGTTAACTGCATTCGATACTAACGCGAGAAGACAAATGCTTACCGAGAAAAGTGACTATAGATTTCAAGCAGTTGTTGCCCTTGCGTTATAAAACAGATATTGAAATAAAACGATGTTGCGAGAATTTATCACGCAACATATCACCACCTCCTCCCGATAAAAAAAAAATGTGGAACATATTTTTTTTTTCAATATCAAAGAGCAAGCGATAAGCGGCTCAAAACGCACGAATTATGCGCTGATAATTAATTAAATTGCCAAACAATAGGCTAATTATAGAGTGTCTGGTGAGGATATACCTCAACAGAAAAATAAATATGTCTCAAAAAATATTCACATCGGGGAGGTGTCACCAACACACATCACGTTAGCATGTAAACACAATATACGTATGCAAGTTACTATAATCATCATTAAACAGCATACTCTAATATTGTCTTTAAAAATGGATGTACAAATCTGATAGGAAAATTTAAATAGTACATTCTTTGACATGTAATGACATAAGTACATAGCAAAGTTAAACTACATGACGATCCAGGACATATGCTCTGGTATTCCGAGGGTAAGTACACAATCTAGAACTCGTAAGGTAAGTCCTCAGCTCAACAATGACATTCTGAGAAAGTACAAGCAATATAATGCTAATTAATAACTAATATGCTTCATAAGGTACAATACATTATTAATAATTGTGGCTGTTTAGTAAACTAACGGCCCTTATATTAACTACTCAGTCCTCCTCTATCATTTTAAAAAACGAACAGAAGAAGATGACAACAAAGCACGATAGTGTGTACATATAAAGTAAGTACAGATGTGCTAATCTATTGTAGAAATATAGGTGTGTTATGACTCTGTAATATATAGGAAATATAGGACAGAAGTATTAGTTGGAGTCATGTGGGCATCTAGACAAAATGTCAGCCATCACATTATCCGCACCACGGATAGCTCGTACAGTGAAGTGAAAAGGTTGAAGAGCTATAGCATATCGAGTGGATCTCGAACTCTTCAAATTCTTAGTCTGAATAGCTGTAAGAGCTTTCTGATCAGTCTCTAGAATGAAATGTGCGCCCAGGAGGAATCTTTGTAGCTTTAGAATTGACCAAACCATCGCTAACAACTCACGGTCTAAAACCGAGTAGTTCCTCTCTGCCGCATTTAGTTTTCTAGAAATGTACATAACAGGATGCAGAGTATTTGCATATTCTTGCATCAGTGCTGCTCCAATCCCAGTGGATGAAGCATCACTCCGAAGAACAAAAGTCCTATCAAGAGTAGGTAATCTTAAGATGGGAGGAGAAGAAAATATATTCTTGATTTGGTCTAGTGAAGATTGGCATTCTTCAGACCAACGGACCAGATTAGGCGAACCTTTCTTCAACAATGTTGAGAGAGGTGCCATGATCGAAGATAAATTTGGAATAAATCTCCCATAAAATTGAATTAAACCTAAGAGACTCCTAACTTGTTTCTTCGTTTTAGGAACAGAGATGTTCAGTATTTTGGAAGTATTGTGGTCTTCTGTCTTCAAGAGACCATGACCAACACGATGACCCAGGAAAGAGATTTCACCAAAACCAACAAAAGCTTTAGAAGGTTTTGCTGTCAAATTATTCTCACGTAGAGTGGACAGTAAGTCATATAACCCTAAATAGTGATCTTCCCAGGTATCACTGAAGAGACAGATGTCATCTAAGTATGCGATGACATCCGAACGATGTGACAGAATTCGACGCATCATGCGAACGAAAGTGGCAGGGGCGTTCATGAGACCAAAAGGCATAACATTCCATTGAAATAGACCCCTAGGTGTAGAAAAAGCAGTAAGAGGTTTGGCATGCTCTGCTAAAGGCACTTGCCAATAACCTTTAGACAAGTCAAGTTTAGTGAAGAATCTAGAATTAGAAAGTCTAATCAGTAGATCTTCTAACAAAGGCATCGGTTCAGCGTCGAACTTTGTGACCTGATTCAATTTGCGATAATCAACGCAAATTCGTATGTTCTTATCCTTCTTCCGGACAATAACCATGGAAGAAGAATATGGTGAAGTCGATGGTTCAATTATATTTAATTGAATCATTTCATCCAATTCCTTTTCCACTTGCGACTGAAAGTGTATAGGAATAGGATACGGCCTAACCCTAATTGGATTATTGTCGGTAAGAATTATGTCATGTTCTATGACATCTGTGTGTCCAGGAATGTCAGTGAGAACATCCTGAAATGTTTGTAACATCGACGAGACTTGTCGATGTTCGTCACCAGAAAGATTAGGAGAAACAGAAACGTTTTTCCAAGATTCCGTAGAATGTAATGGAACCACTGGAAGGGGAAGGTTGACATCAGAGAAGGTAGCTTCCTCATCCTGAATGACAGACAGGGATGAATAATGACCGTGAGGTGCAGGAGCATCATCCGTTGCCTGGAAAATAGGCAGCAAATAGTCCGGACGTTCGTGAAATTCCGAAAGCATGTTTATGTGGAAAGTTTTATGCTTTCCATCAATATCGACCACATAGTCAACATCGGAAATCCGAGAGACTATTGCATACGGACCTTTCCATGCAATAAGAAGTCTATTTTCCCTACTGGGGAGTAGGACGAATGCTTTGTCACCTGGACAAAGTTGTCGTAGACATCTATTCTTGTTAGCAAACTGCCTTGCCTTCTCTTTAGCAATTTCTGATGAAGCAGTTGCTAGCTTACATGCCTCAATGATCTTTTGTCTAAGAGCAATGACATACTCATATGAGGATTGAGTTTCATCGCTAATATCATCGGCAGTGATGAGATCGTGTAATAAAGACATAGGGCCGCGTGGACGCGCGCCAAAGACAAGTTCGAAGGGAGAAAATCCTGTGTGTTCATTAGGGACTTCTCTATAGGCAAAGAGAGCCGCGGGTAAAACCCTGTCCCAATCTTGAGGATGATCTTCAGTTATCTTACCAAGCAAAGTCTTGAGCGTTCTATTCAGACGCTCAACTAACCCATTAGACATAGGATGGTAGATACTACTGAGAGATCGTTCAATATGTAAGGTAGACATTACCTGTGACATAGTGTCAGATATGAGTTGAGTGCCATGGTCTGACAATATTTCTCTGGGGAACCCCAAGCGAGAAAATATCAACCAAAGAGCATCTGCGATATCTGTAGTAGATATGCTCTTAAGAGGAATAGCCTCTGGCCAACGTGTGCACATATCGACACATGTAAGGATAAACTGATGTCCTCTGGCCGACTTGACCTTAAAAGGGCCAATAATATCTATGGCCATTTTCTGAAACGGCCGAATAGGAATGTCAGCAGCCTGGATAGGCGCAGCATGTCGTGGTCCTCTAGATTTGACCTCCTGACATACCTTGCATGATCGGCAGTAAATACGAATGTCCTTATTGACAAAAGGCCAAAAGAAAGCCGCAAGGACTCTCGACTTCGTACGGGCAAAACCCATATGTCCAGCACATTGCGAGTCATGAGCATGTTGTAATATTTGGACTCTCATGCTCTTGGGAACAAGAATTTGCGAATGTGCCGACGTAGTCGAATCTTGTACCATACGTACAAGTACGCCGTTTCTCATTGCAATCCAAGATTTTCTATTTGTATCCTGATTCGGATCACCTTTCTTCGCAAGAACGAAGAATTTTTTTAAAGAAGGATCTTCTTCTTGCAATTTTATGAAAGAGTCACGAGTAATTACTAAGTGACTATCTTGGCTATCAACTTCATTATCACTATTCAGTGAAGTTTCGGGTGTTTGTAGAGCTTGTGCTCTTGTAACTACTGCATTTGTAGCTTGCATGTTATTATCTTCCCAAGCAGCAATCTGCTGTGGGGTACACTCCCTAACTCCGTGAATACGACCAATAATAAGGTCCGCAATAGGATTAGGTAAGAGACAAGCATGCACATCTCCAGTAAAGAAAGGAGTGGCAATGCGAATTACAGCAGTAGGATATTTTTCTAGAGTGCCGCCAAATGTGACACATTTAATAACCCTTCCTGTAGCACAAGATGGATCTACAAGCGATTGTCTAACACCAATAGTGGTGCATCCGGAATCGAAAAGTAGTGAGACCGGAGTATCATTAACAAGACCCTTATGTAGAATTAAAGAACCCCTCCCGTCATGCGCAACAGCAGCAGGAAGAGCGGGAAGTGGGTGACCACAACTCAAAGTAGTTATGGTACCCGGTTCGAATAAAGTACTGCATTGGGGGCATTTGTTTGCTCTCTCAAAGTCAAAAGCAGAACTAGTGACAGCGTCAAAGTTTTTTACTATCAACAACATGATTACAGGCTCCCTCAGTTTCCTGTTGTACAGCATTAGCCTGCTGATATCTCTTTTTTTTTGTGTTGAGATCTACCCCGACTATTATTACCTCTGAAGTTATCAGAGTTATTATTATCTCTGCAGTTATTATTGTCTCTATTGTAATTGTTATACTGGTTCGAATTCCAGTTTCCACGATTACTATCATGTTCACATTGATGCGAACATCTATTTGTTTGGTTCTGAGGTCTTCGGCAGGAATAACCTCTATTACCATATCCTCTTTTGAAATGCTTATAATTATTAGGGTGATAGTAACGACCACTATCAGGTTGTCTCCAATTCTTCGAAGAAGAATCACCATGAAATTGGTTTCCATGATTTTGACAGAAATTACCGCTGCCCTTTCTATCAAAATTTTGTTGGGATCTACGAGCAAAGTTTTGACCATACGGAGCTGCCGAAGCAACTGGTAAACCTTCTTTCACCTTAGAGTTACCCATGGTTATGTGTGGGTGCGCAGTTACGTATTGGCAACAGAAATCTTCCATTTCTTTTATTGTTTTAGGTTTACGTTCATGAAGGAAAGCAAGGAAAGACTCATTGACAGACGACATGACTTTGTCTCTAAGTATTAAGTCCATAAGTCCTTCATAAGTTTTTTTCCGTCTTAGATAGTTCAACCCATCGTGAGAAAGTAATGCGTATTCTTGCAATAAACTCGGAGAATTCAACTCCATTTTCAGGTAACATGTTTTTAAATTGTAGACGATAGCCGTCTTCGTTAAGCTGATATTTCTTTAACAAAGCGGCCCTGACAACCTCATAATTGCTCTTGTCAGGTTCATCCACCATATTTAATATACTTAGAGCTTTACCTGTCAGTATCCCTGATAACTGATAAACATATTTTGCTTTGTCTATGTTATGAGCTGTACATGCTTGTTCAAATCTGTCCAGATAGAACATTATGTCATCACTGGAAGGACTAAATGTTGGTAACTTAATCTTAAAAGTATCATTATTAGCCTTCCCAGAAGATGAACCCTTGTTTGAATCATTACCATTACTCATGCTCGTCAATTTCAATTTCTCCAACTCTAAAGCTAAGAGTTTTTCTTCATGTTCCATTTTTGCTTTCCTCTCATCAGACTCTCTTTGTAACTTCCTTTCTTCAGCTTGAGCCTGCATTTGAAGTCTTTCATTTTCAGCTTCTTTTTCAAGTCTTTTATTTTCAGCTTCTTTTTCAAGTCTTTTATTTTCAGCCTCTTTTTCAAGTCTTTTATTCTCAGCCTCTTTTTCAAGTCTTTTATTCTCAGCCTCTTTTTGAAGTCTTTCAGCTTCTAGCTGTAGCTGGAGTTTTCTCTCCTCAGCTTCTGATTCCCTTTTTTGTTTTTCCATTTCCATTTGGAATCTCTTTTCATCCACCTGCATCTGCAGTTTCTTTTGTTCAGCTTCCATATGCAGTTTCTTTTGTTCAGCTTCCATTGCTTTATCATATCGAGCAGTTGCAAATTCTTCTAACTTATCACCAGTCTTCCCAAGCAATTTACCCTGCTCAATAAAGTGCTCAAATGTAGACATGTTGTCTAACATATGAGTCCAAAACCTGAAATAATTAACTAATTTATTTCAAACCTAAGTGTAACAAGTCTTAATTAAGCACTTGTATATTCACATCACATTATATTATCCCAGTCTCTGTGGGAAACAAGTCTCCAATCAAAGAACTTGTATATGAAATATCAGCACTCAAATCTTGATCATAAGTGCACTTCTCATTCAATAGTGCACGACACTATTCATCATTCATTTATCATCAGTATAGTAGTAACAGTGCATTAGCATAGCCCATTAACTAATTACTATAACTGTAAACAATGACTATGTAAACACATGCAGAATGTAAACATTGAAAATGTAAACAATACAAACAATGTAAACAATAACAATGTAAACAATAACAAAGATCAGCAACAATACAAAAACTTTCGCAGAAATCAACTAAAAATAAAGCAGAAATTAATGAAATATCACAAAAAATGTGACGATATCTGCGATAGAATTAAACAAAATACATGACACCACAGTGTATAAACAAAAATGTTGTATGAAACTAAATTATAGACAAGAGTAGGCTAACAAATACAAACAAATCACAACAAAACTAAAGAATGTGAAATAATAACGAAAACAATATTAAAACATGTCATCACAGCTAACATAAATAGCAACAGAAGTCGCTTAGCAAATTCCAGTATCGGAAATTTGCAAACCCTACAGAAAACGCTCACAATAGACGACCTCTATGACGTGGCATAATCTAACGGAGACACCACCCAACCGAGAACCCGCTGAAATATAAACATATAAATATACAAATAACATATAGACATATAATATATAGAATGAGATGATACACAGAAGACTCAGCAGAAGTATAAGGGCACAGTTTACATACAAACAGGCCACTTAACTTAAAGGCTTCCAATCGTAGAACAGCAGAAAAACGGATGTCAATCAACGTCCTAAAGAGCGAAGCTCCAACGATGATGGCACATCTGAACTGCTTCCACTGCTAACACGATGGTACAAGAGCTTCTGAAATACTGTGTGTTGAGTTGTTTCGGCACTTGACCTTCTAATCCAAAAGTAAGTTGATGGAAATCGGTACTTGGCCTTCTTCAGAAAACAACCCGTTTCAACCGGCACTTGACCTTCTCAAAAAACGACAGCACTGGAACCTTGACAGCAGCAACTTGCTTGACTTGCGTAAAAGATAACAGCAGTCCGAGTTATCCGGCAACATGTAACAACGCCGGGTACTGTCAAATTCTTGTTTCCGTCAAAAGTTGAAATTTTGACTTTTACCGGGCAACGCCGAGTACTTTGAAAATTTTGAAGATGTTGACTGTATTGAAGAATGTTAATTTCTTGAAGGATGCTGATGAATTCTTGTTGAAAATGAAGTGGGTAAGGGACCCCGTGTTTGCTAGTACCAGAATCAAACCAGCTTATGGCCACCAAATGATGCGTGATGCCATATGATGATGGATGGCATCCGCATGTCTGGTTTTGTGTAGTGTGTAGATGTGTTCAGTCAAAACAATGTTCATGCAACAATAACAGGGCAATCCACATAGGACGTCAGTAAACTCACGACGTATAAAGTCAATGAGTCTTGAAACAGCCGTTGACGTTTTTCTTCATTATTTATTGTGGACGCCACAGTGACAAAATGGTTACGCAAATGTGTAGGCACATCAAACAGTCATTATCACAGCAACATTCAATACAGCAATAAACGGTAGACAGCATTACAATGATGAGTCAGATGCATGTTATATTTCAAAGTGCTGTAAATGTAGTCAGATGAACAACTCCATCCTTTTCTATAACAGCCAGGAGATAACCAGATGTATGAGATCAGTTCACTCTCCTTAGTTTGACTTCAGCAAGACAGACACGTCTGCCGAAGTATAAATAATGTCCTCAAGAATATCCTCTAGATAATAAAGGTTTTCTAAACCTAGTTCATTTAACAAAGTAGCAAGTAATGGTCCTTGGTACATGCATCAACCGATGCAGTACAATGCAGCGACATGTGAGCTGGGAAAAAACATCTCGTGACGACGACTTTCGGAGACAGGCTATGAATCGAAATCGCTCACGACCCAAAATCGATAGAGTTAATGAAAAAGTCAATTTACCTTGCTTTCATGAAATACACAGAAATATCACGCCTCCCGACATGTGGGAAAACACTAGAGGTATTATCTCGACTAAACGAAATATCCATAAGAGGACTACACATCCCTGACAGAACAAAAAAAAGCGGAGATCCCCTCTTCAACGAGGCATCTCTTTCGCCATTCCAAATCGCTCACTCCCACTAGTGGTGGGCGGAAACCGATCGACCAAACAACAAGACAAGTCATGCGCAGTCCAGCGCAAAAATGACCACAGCTCAAAAGTTAACTGCATTCGATACTAACGCGAGAAGACAAATGCTTACCGAGAAAAGTGACTATAAATTTCAAGCAATAATAATTTTTATGAAGGGGTTCCGTGAGACCTGAAAATTATTTCAAGGGTTCCTCCAAGATAAAAAGCTGAGAAAGGCTGCTCTAACTATTCATTCATTACCTTTCAAGTTAATAAGATCTTACATATATATATATGTGAGTGACAGCGCCATCTTGAGATCTGTCGTTCTCGGCGCTGGCCCCATCTCGTCAGTCATATTGTCTCTGTGGTTTAGTGCCTTTTCATCACGTTATCTTCAAGCAGATTTATTACAAGGCCATAATAAAGCCTACAAAGTAGTTGTGTTTTTGCTCTTGTTGTGTAAATTTGTGTTTTCATGCATTCTGGAGCAATAATCGCGTGTGTTATCTGTGTGGCGCAGATTAATACGCGTAGCGCGCAATAAGTTGAGTGGTTAGGCCAGGGCTTATAAAAGGGATAGCAAGCGGCGAAACTGGGGTATTTTTGAGAGAGCCGCCCAGAAGAGAACAGACGAGCTTAGACAGAGTCAAGCTGTAAATGCCTTGAGCACGTGAGTTAATTTAAATTAGCATTAGTTTTCTAGGAATCTGAAATTATATCGATGTGGCTATTTTAATGTGTAAATAAATAGATAGATAGATAGATAGATAGATAGATAGATAGATGTGAAAGTTTAAGAGCGATTATTTCATTCTTCATAGAGGCAGATATAGGCTACTTCACTGGACCTTAGATAAGATTAACAATATCAAGATGACAGCCACGTTGCCATGAAAGGCGGCGCGTCACCATGCGTGTGTATAAAGAAGACGCCAGTTTCGTATTGTGTGAATTGACACGTTGGTGAAAGCAGATTAAGATTATTTTCCCCAGTAAAGGAAAGAGAGAGTTGTCGTGTTAAATTTCCTTTAGATGTGATGACTTTAGTTCTAGCGTTAAGTTAAGAGTAATTTTATTTTATCCTTTAATGTAAAAGTAATTAAGTGTATTTCACGATTATTGATTATTCTACTGTTTATCTTTAGTGGTTACTTAGAAGGGAGAATAGTCATTTAGATTTCTGGTGAGATTAGAGCCACTCCTGGTGAAGATTAGAGCCAGGTGTTTTTTCCTTGTTTGCTCCTGGTGTAAGCAATGAAAACACCAGTGGTGTCCAGCACAAGAAGCATTTTTATGCTATTACAGTGGTTGTTTCTGTAATAATGTGTTTCATGTGATGAGTTCCCAATCTCATCAGGGGTCAAATACGACACGCTTGTGGCCAGGCGCACCAGTCGTCACTTACGACATGTTCAGAGTGCGGGAACGAGTATTGATGTGGGTCGGTTGAGAGGTAGTAGTTAATTCTCATTATTGAGATTATTTGTTTTACATGTATTGAAGAATATTATTTTATGTCCAGTTGATTATTATTGTTATGTGAACAATGGTTTGTGAGAGCACGTGGGCGTACTTGGAGATGTATATTTCTCTTCTCCGCTCCTGAGGGAGCATGGGGCCACCAGTGTGGTTTGCCTCCGCATGAAGCATTCAGATGCTCTTGCAGTAGTGGTTTCGGTAGCAACCTATGTTACCCGGTGCGATTGCCAGCCTCATGCACAACACCATACTAGTCGCATTGGACGACACGCATGAGTGTGTGAGATAGTTGATGATGTCAGGTGGGCGCATGTTTTCTGTATGGTAAGTGTTATTATCCATGCTATTGATGTTCACTTAGACATTGTTTTATTTATTGTTTTTCAGGCAGTCTATGAATACTGACTGGGTGTTTGTTCGATTGTTTGTTTGGTGTTCGGTTCTGTTCGGTAGAATTAAATGTTGATCTGCATAAGGCTTTGGGTTGCTTGAATTGTTAAGTCTGCTGCTGAGAGGGTTGCAAGCAACCAATAATTGCAACCCCTGTCAAACGATCCTTTATAAATTTTCTTAGTGCACGGGTCTTGGGTGTGAGGCACATCTAGCCCCTGTCACACATATATATATATATATATATATATATATATATATATATATATATATATATATATATATATATATATATATATATATATATATATATATATATATATATATATATATATATATGAATATACACTAGAGTCATACGTGTGCCTTTCGCTCTGTAATAATTAATTCAACTGTGAATTTGTCCAAATCATCATATACAAATTTAATGATCAATAACTTTAACACTTGTAAACAAATGTTCGTTGGTGGTTTTATAAAAAACGGTTACTTCACAGAAATTATTTAGGCTTGGTGAATATAAGCAAATAAAGTTCGGTCGTGTTTGGCCTGTTAAAATTGGGACTTGCCAAAATTCTTAATTGCCGATGCTGCTTTCCCGTTGATTCGTCTCTTTGGGGATGGGTACGTTTCCAGATCAGTTCAGGAAGTAACCTCTCCTGTTCGAGGCAAGAATATTCAAGTGTCGATCTCAAGCTTCGAACGACGGTCTATTAGTACAGCAAATGGTCTCTCCGGGTCGGACCGGAAATATTCGGGTCACCTCGTACTGGTACCACAAACTTTAGAGGGAATAAAAGAACAAATTCCGCTACTAAATCTTTGTTTTCCTGATGTTAATTAGGCGCCTTTCCCACTGTCCGTCAGCCGTTTCTTTTCTCCGATTTTGTACTCCCCCGGAGCGTACATCATATCACTCAAGGGATATAATGAAAACTCGCCACTATGTCAGTTAATTTAAGGACAAATTTGTGACTGGACATCGGCAAGTGGCTTGTGCCTGAAGTAATATATTAAGTTTACATCCATTCACACAATGATAATATAAAACTATGCACAGGTTGATGTAATCATCACTCACTCCCTGCTCCATTCGGAGTCTGGGGTGACCTCTGCTTTTGGTTCTTCCGTGAGAACTAGCATGAATCAATCACCAGCGTTCGCTGTGGTGGTTCATGAATGTATCCTTTTCACGTGCTGAGGCTGCCAGTCTAGCATGAATCTTTAACACCACAAGCAAGTATAAAAATGTCAAATTCGCAGTATAAAATTTAAGTTTACAACTTAAACCAATACTGGGATATCCTATATCATAGCTGCCAGACGCTGGGGCTGGGTTGGCCATGTCCTCAGAAGAGACCCCGATGCCATCACAAGAACAGCTATGCTATGGACCCCTGAAGGAAAACGACAGAGAGGCCGACCAAATACAACTTGGCGGAGAACTGTTGAGGCTGAGATGCAAAGAATGAACCAGAGTTGGGGCACTGTACGAAGGATGGTCACCGACCGAGCAAAGTGGAATCAATTTGTTGTTGCCCTGCAAGACGCCACTAGGCGTGATGGCCACTGACTGCTTTGACGATCGGCGGCTAAAGAAGAAAGAAGGGATATCCTAGACTTCTGGCTCAGTAGAATAGTCTTCGCAACTTAACACACGTCTGGGGTATTATTTCTATTTTGGAATCCCTCTGTGCCCTGTGAGTGGTGCTGTGGAATTCCGGGTTCTGTATTAATATTGGCGAGTTTTCTACTGATGTACAGAGTTGCTATTGATACGTTTTTTCCGGTCCTATAAATTCAAAATCCTGACTCTATTCTTTCCTGGCTTTGTCTGCTCTGCCTACTTTGACGATTTCTGAAATGCAGTGCCGTATGTCAAACTTTTTCTACATTATATCGTAGGTTCCCGGCCCAAGCTTCCAACTGGCGTTTTCGACAAACTCCCAATCATAGCGATTGTTTATTCATGCCTCAAATGCCAGCCAATACATTCAAAGTACATGTTATGATAGAGTAGTGTTTATGGGATTTTCTGTGTGACTCATACGTTTGAGAATTCAAACAGTCATCCTCCGTATATGGAGTTGTGATATCCGTAAAATGTTGTCAAAGTTTACTTATATCACACTTTCTGCTCACTCTTCAAAATATCTTCCAAGATTGCATTTATCTATAATCACCTATCCCAAGTAATTCGGAAGTCTGATTACATAGTTTATCAGACTCTGCCGACCTCTTGTATCACATGGCTTGTCGTAAACCGACTGCCTGTCTAGACAAATCGTGGTCTATAGAATTAAATCCGTATTGTCAGTCCATTCTACTTTCGAATCAGAAATTCTTACGCAATCTTGAACAATCACTTTCTGCTGGCATTTATCTGGAGTCAGTGTGGTATTAACACGTTTAGTGATACAATTAATCTCTCAGGGATGGGCGATTGTCTGGCCTGTCATGCGTCGAAGCGTGAAATGGGAACAATAGTAGTACGAAAAAAAAGAAACAATTCTGAGTAGAGGATAGGTACGACTTTATGTGCTTTAAATGTGTCGAAATAATAGATAATAAAGGCAATGAGAGGAAATTACCAAAAAGTAAACGAGCCGAAGTGTCACAATATCAGCTCTAATGCTAGTCAATAATATAGGTAGAAGAAACTTTTTTCTTTTATAAAAGTTCCTACTTAAAATGTTTAACCTTATGCATGAAGGCAAAGTATCACAATTTCTACACCACAAAATGCTAACGAAATAAGGTATGTGTAAGAGTGAGCACGGTCCTATAACGCACCGCCATACGGGACTGCTCAGTGACTGCCCACCATTGCAAGCACTAACATCGCCCGGCGTGCAAAGTTTAAAAGAAACGTTTATTTCTTTCAATCACGATCTCTAGTGCAACCCATAGCGGCCTCTCATGGAACCATATGGTTCCGCAGAACCCCGGTTGAGAAACCCTGGTTTAGAGGGAGAGACAGATGGACAGACAGCGAGTCAGAGACAGAGACAGACAGACAGAGAGGCAGACGAACAGACAGACAGTCAGAAAAAGAGCTCAATATACAAGTAGGCCTATCAATATAGATAGACACCCGTGTTTACCAGGGCCCGGAAGGGGTGCAAAGAATAGTAACACTGTATCCTACCAGGCATGTCGTAAAGGAGGGTTAGGCTTGGGATCGATTACCCCATCCTGTAAACAAATTTATTTACAGCAAAAACTTAAAAAAAAACAACATAGGTCAAATACAGAATATAAGTCAATTCAGTCATCCAAGTCAGAATATAAGTCAATTCAGTCATCCAAGTCAGAAGAATGCCTTCTGGAAAAGAGACTCAAGGGCCAACCCAGAGAAAGCCGACAGGAGTCTGGCTTGTCGACAAACCTTTTTTTTTTTTTTTGTCTAGGAAAATCTCCAAGACTGACACTTAGAACAATCGCACGCCAAAATAGCAAGAGAAAACTACACAGGACTACACTATGGGACATTACAGGACTACACTATGGGGAATTACAGGTCTACACTATGGGGAATTACAGGACTGAGAAAAAAATAGAGGAAAAAAACCACACACACACATAGAGAAAAAAGAGCTGGAAACAGAAGTGAAAATGATGAGGAAAATGTGGAAGGAATTTGAGCTGATGACACGTGACATGTGTTTGCTGAAGGGCCTATGCTGCTTGGGAATCTAAAGGGTATTGATTGATTGATTGAATATAGACATAAACTTGTTAAGACAGTTCAGGAATACATATAGATTTATTATTTAAAAAAAACCAGATATGTCCAGTGGCGGCTCCAATGCTTTACATCTGGTGGGGGATATCAATAAATAATTATGTAGTTGCTCATGTGTGCACGGGCGCGAGCATGTAACACAAAAGAGAGAAGATAACATTACCCTACACAACAGAAACACAACATCGTCAAGATCAAACTAATTAAAGGAAAAAAAATTAATTGTTATTCTGCGACAAACTGAACAATTAAAATTCATAAGAACTTTATAACTGACAGAGTCATATAATCAGAAAACTTGCCAGCCTGTTTTTCCAGTCTACCAAATGCTCAAAGACTTAAGTGTTGAAGTCTGGGATGGATTTTATTAGTTCGTTCTTTATCGATTGCATCGACAGACCGGTTTTTCGAGTTCCTTAGTTAAGTTTCCATACGTCACACTCTTAACGTACAGAAGTACTTTTCCGATTCAGATATTGTCATAAGCGTGGGGATAATTATTTCATGGCGTTTGTTAGTTTTTCTGAAAGCTATAGTAGCATCACCATGTACCAATAATAGATAACTCTTGTTATCTTGGGGGCAGTCACAATTATCCCCATCGGGGAATTCTGCTGCAAGCGCATTAACCAAACTTATTCTCTTATCCGCCACGTTATCCCATTTTTCCCACAAAAGCTGCAATCTTTGTCATGGCGTATACTTTCGCTGAGAATTAAATTGAGCGCCAGTTGAAATAACGCGCATTTCTTCATAATATACTTCATGCGCGGATTTTTACATTTATTTTTTAAATAGAAATATTCTTGCCTTTTTTTGCTTTCCCGTGATAACATTTCCGGAATTTTTCTCCCATTTATTTTAAGCATTTCCCGTAATGATATCCAAATACGAATAAGTATCTCTGCCAGATATTGATGTATTTAGCCAGTCAAGTCTCATTGCTCATCATAGATGTAGATTCTATGCCCTTCGTGCCACACTGGTTCTGTACTTCAAAGGCAAAAATGGAAATTAATGAAATGGCCACAGGAGAATTTAATGTCGTCATCAGGACATGCAGCAGAAAGCTCACAACAATATTTATATCACGGCATACTTTGGCGGGTATATTTAAGAATATTTTTCCAGCACTGTGACATATAGATTTGTGAAACGTAAACTACTTCAAACAATTCTTTCGCATTCTTGGGGGTGGCTCTCAGAGATCCTCAATCTCAGTAAAGATCGGACGACTAGCGCGCATAAAGGAAATGGGAACGAGAGAGAATAGAAGCGAGAGAAGGGGTGGAAGGAAGAGAGAGCTTAAGAAAGGTTCTTCGTAGGATCCTAGCCATTATAATATATTTACGGAGACCTGTTATTTGTAGCTACTAAAACATTAAATATAAGTTTTAATTTCTGAATTTCAGGCGAGAAACCCCATTATCGCCTACGTACAACCCGCCACTGCGTACATTTCCATATCCGTAAACAAATAGAGGGGTCAAAAGATGAAAAGTGGAAAAGCGTTTTCTGAAGAAACAATTCTAGGCTTATAATTAATCATGTTCGTAGTTACGTTGAGACCTTTTGCGCATTCAAATTAATGGATAGGTTCTGATACAGGTAAATCAATATACTGTGTCCTTGTCTTTTTAATTGACCAGACAGAGAAATCGATAACAGTTAGTGAAGTAAACAGCACGCGCTGGACTTGAGGGGAGTGGGGGAAGGGGAGAGGTCCTAAAATTTATAAGTAAGAATAAAATCATTAACCTTTTAATAGAACAGGAAAAATGAAACACAAAAATGTCAAATTAAAAAGTATTTGCTTATATGAAACGGATCACTTTCTTGCATGTTTAAATATATATATATATATATATCAATCAATACCCTTTAGCTCCCCAAGAAGCATAGGCCTTCAACAAACACATGCCAAGTCTTCCTGTCACGTGCCATCAGCTCAAGTTCTTTCCATGTTTTCCTCATCATTTTCACCTCTGTTTCCAGTTCTCTTCTCCATGTGCTTTTTGGTCTACCTCTGCCTCTCTTTCCCTGTGGATTCCAGAACAAGGACTGCCTTATAATGCTATCAACAGGTTTCTTCAATGTGTGTCCTATCCATCGCCAGCGTCTTCTTCTCAGCTCTTGTTCCACTGGCACGTGTTTGAGTCTTGTCATCAGTTCCACATTTGTGACTTTGTCATACCATTTCAGTCCTTCTATTCTACGCAAGCACTCGTTTATAAAAGTCTGTAGCTTTTTGGTTGTTGTTTTTGTTGCTCTCCATGTCTCAGAGCCATACAATAGGACTGACTTGACATTTGAGATGAAGATTCTTATTTTTGTGTTGGACTTAATTTCTCTGTTTCTCCATATGTTTCCCAATGCAATGAAAGCTCCTCTTGCTTTTTGTATTCTTATTTTGATATCATTGTCTGTCCCGCCAACTTTGTTTATATTACTGACAAGACATGTGTATGATTCTACATCTTTTAGTATATGTGTATATGTGTGTGAAGGCGACTACTATGTAGTTGTGTATGTGGTTGAAAGCTTCAACACGTAACAATATTGATACAGAAAGTGGCACTACTAGAGCGCGCTTCCTGTCAGACGACAGCTGGAGTCCTGGCTCCGTGCTCCATATGGAGTGAAAAGAAAAATGACACATGAGTACACACACATACACTTAATATACCTACACTCACTAGATATACACATACACTAAATGTACTTACACTCACTACATATACACAAACTCACTCATCATCTCAACCCGTAACCCGTCATGGATCGTAGGGGTGCCATGGTGGAAGCATCAGCAGACAGGGTCCTCCACTGCTCTCTATCCTCAGCAATGCGTACAAGTGTGGAAAAACCGTGTCCTGCCCATTCTTTGATGTTATCAGCCCAGGATTTTCTTTGCCTTCCTCTTCTCCGTTTACCTTTGACTGTTCCCTGGAGGATCGTTTTCGAAAGGGAGTCATGACGAGTTACATGCCCAAACCAGGCAAGCTTTCGACGTTTCACTACTGACAAAAGTGGTTCTTGGTGGCCTGCATAGGTATTTATCTTCTCTCTAACATAGACATTTGTTTTGTGCTCTTTATAACAAATGCGCAAAATTCTTCTATAACATTTATGCTCGAAAGCCTGAATCCTTCGCTCCGTATCTGCAGTGAGTGTCCAGCGCTCACACCCATATAAGAGAATAGATAATACAAGTGATTTGTATAATTTGATCTTCACAGGAAAACTGATGTTACTTTTCCAGATCACATTCAGTCTTGTCATGGCAGCTGAGGCCATCTCAAGTCTTGTCTTGATTTCTTTACTTGATCTTCCATCACTACATATAGTCGACCCGAGATATTTAAAGGTGTTAACTTCTTCTAACGTTTGCCCATTTAACGTAATGTTGGTTGGAACATGTTTCTTATGGCTATTCACCAATATCTTGCTAATTTCTATATTATTACAAACTCACTACATATACACAAACACAAAAACACTACATATGCACAAACACTACACATACACAAACACGCTACATATACACAAACGTATTACATATAAACAAACACACTACATATTCACAAACACTACAAATACACAAACTCACTACACATAAACAAACTCATTACATATACACAAACACTACATATACACTAGCACACTACATATACACAAACACTACATATACACAAACACACTACATCTACACAAACACTACATATACACAAACACACTACATATACACAAACACACTACATATACACAAACACACTACATATACACAAACACACTACATCTACACAAACACACTACATATACACAAACACACTACATATACACAAACACACTACATATACACAAACACACTACATATACACAAACACTCTACATCTACAGAAACACTACATATACACAAACACACTACATATACACAAAGACACTACATATACACAAACACCACATATATACAAACACTACATATACACAAACACACTACGTATAAACACTACATATACACAAACACACTAAATATACACAAACACTACATATACATAAACACTACATATACACAAACACTACATATACACAAACACTACATATACACTAACACACTACATATACACAAAAACTGCATATACACAAACACACTACGTATACACAAACACACTACATATACACAAATACACCACATATACACAAACACCACATATATACAAACATTACATATACACCAACGCACTCCAACCAGCATTTGAAGGGCAACAAACAATATACAACATGTTTAGGTCGTACGTCACTGACCCTATCAAAAGAGGTGTGGAGAAATACGAAGTAGGCTATCCTGATCATTTTTTCGTTTCTTTTTTTTTATTTATTTGTTTGCGTTTTGAAAGATCCTTTCAAATTTCAAGTACATAATGTCTGGCTCGTCTAATCCTTTTTGCAGTCTATTTCTCCATGATTGTCAGACAATGTCTGTATGATAAATTTTCTAACAGGTGGATTGGAACATGGGGCACACTTGAATGGCCTGCAAGATCTCCTGATTTAACTCCATCAGATTATATTTGTGAGGTCATCAAAATAGGGGAGTTATTTTTTCTTTTCAATCACGACGTATATACTCGCAGTAAGAACGAGCGTTACATGTCGTGTCCGCGCGGACACAAGCGTGGCAAAGATTTACGTCGGCAGATCTGAGGTGGTCCTGAGTTAAGCTTTGCTAGTTTGTTAATCTGGTTGCCATTTTTCTAAAAACCTCTTGGAATAGGGAGTAAATTTATAGCCTTACTAAATGTGACGAAAAATTCAGTTCACTTGATTTTTAAGAAGACCTTGTTCAACTGTAAACTTTAAAATAACTTTGTATGAACACATGATAGAAGAGTGATGTAAATGGTATCTTCTTCTTCAGGTGCCTGGTCTGGAACAGACATTGGCGATCATGACCCTCCAATCGTCTCTGTCTTTTGAAAGTCTAATGAGGTTGTTGTTGCCCATGCTGTTGTTTGTTGGCCAGTTGTTTAAGCTTTCTACATACATCTTTATCTGCCTTCCTCTTCCTCTCCTACCTGATATTTTCCCACATAAGACTAATTCCTCCACTTCTTCTCTTCTGTTAATATGTCCCATAATATATGTGGTGTTTGTGTATATCTAGTGTGTTTGTGTATATGTAGTGTGTTTGTGTATACTCGTATGTAGTGTGTTTGTGTATATGTAGTGTGTTTGGGTATATGTAGTGTGTTTATGTGTATCTAGTGTGTTAGTGTATATGTAGTGTGTTTGTGTATATGTAGTGTGTTTGTGTCAATACCTCGGCATTTGTTGTCTTCTCTGTCCACGATATTCTCAGTATCCTTCTCAAAAACCACATTTCCACTGCCTCCAGTTTTTTCACCATTTTGTTACTCATTGTCCAACATTCGCATCCATATAAAAGAATGGACCACACGTAGCCCGTTAGTAAGCGAATTTTTGTGCTTATGGTGATGTTTCTGTTTTTCATTACGTTGCTCATTTTAGTAAAGGCTTCTTTGGACATGGCGATCCTTTTCATTATCTCTGTGTCACATCTGTCATCTGAAGTCAATGTGTAGCCTAAATATTTAAAGAGATTGACTTGTTTGATTATGAATGGTATATGAAAGTATAATGTATTAAGTTTTTCCACAATACAGTTCAAACATTTAGCTGTCAACGTAACAGCCATCTGTCGTGATACATCGCTCAATCTGGTTTTAAAACACGTTGAAAACATTCTCCAATTTCTTCTATTTATTTTCATGTGTAGTCCTGACCTTGCGTTCATCCAAAGACTGTGGCCTTGATTAGTAGAGAACAGATTCATCTTTATAAGCTATGACTTTGTGCACTGTTTACCGAAGCTTAAAGTTGTATTAGGACTATTTAGACACCCTGTATAATAAAATGTAAGCCTCACAAGTAATGTTGGATAACTACTTTTTTTTCCATACGCATAATGAACATTGAAACAACAACAACAAACAAACAGAAACAAAACACTCAAAAATCAACCAACCAAAACGAGCTTTTAATTTGCTTGCAAATCAATACTGAAAAATACAACTCACGTCATTGTTTATTTTTAGTAACAATTATCCAGATCTAAAGGTCTTTTACATTTTTGGACATGCGCCCTAATATAACCGGCTATGGTTTCGCGTCCCAAAACGAGGCAAAATGTTATTTAAAAAAAAAAAAAAAAAAGTCATTGTTTTCTTCTGCATTTGTCTTAGGATCGTCTGCTTCCATTTTGTTTGTTTGTGAGGTCGAGGTCAAAGACGAAGATGATCACTGGCAGTGTTAATGGGAGTTATCGTGGACCGGGATGAAAAAAAGGGGGGGGGGGGGAAGGGTCAGGAATTGTTATTATTGGATCGCGATGTTTGGTACAATATTGGATAGATAATGATCTTGTTGTGGGATATAAAGGAATAATTGTCAGTTTGCCCAAGAAAGGCGACCTTGCAGACTGCAACAACTGGAGAGGACTTACTGTCCTCTCAGTTCCCAGTAAAATACTAGGCAGGATAATTATCCAGAGAATTTCAAAAGCACTATAACATTAACTGGGGAAAGAACAAGCAGGATTCAGAAAGAAAATAAGATCATATATTCATCCCCAGGAACATTCTACAAGGTAGAGCAGCGCTCAGAATGGCAGAGTCAGGTATACATTAACTTTGTTGATTTTGAAAAGGCTTTTGACAGCATATGCAGCCTATGGATAATACTGAGGGCTTATGGAATTCCCAGCTGCATTGTTTCCATCATCAAAAGCCTCTATGCTAACTTCACATGCAGTGTTGGGCAGAGTAACATAACTTTTGAGATGAAAACAGGAGTACATCAGGGATGCCCCCTGATCAACCACTTTATTTTTGACAGTCACAGACTGGGTGATGCCTGACAACAGAGGGCGGTCTAAGAGGAATAAAACGGAGAACGTTCTTTACGCTGGAAGATCTGGAATACGCAGATGACATCGCACTACTCGCACATTTACATCAACACATCCAAGAAAACACAGATAGAATGAATAAGTATACCCAACAGGTGGGTCTGAACATCAATCTAAAGAAGACAGAAGTCATGACACTCAATGTAAGAAATTCTGAGCCCATAACAATAAGGAACCAGAAGTTAGAACAGACAGACGCATTTATTTACCTAGGATGCATAGTAACACCAGACGGCGGAACAAGCAAGGACATTAACAACAGAACGAATAAGGTGAGAACAGCCTTTGCTAGTCTTAACAACATTTGGAAGTCTTCCCAGTACAGCACAAACACCAAATTAAGACTGTATGAGAGCTATGTACTTTCTGTGCTTCTCTGTGGTGCTGAATGCTGGAGAGTAACAGAGAAGGAAATGTCGAAACTGTCCTCCTTCCACACAATCTGCCTAAGGCAAATTCTCCGAATCTTTTGGCCGAATTCCATAACCAGCCAAGAACAGCTTATTTGGAGCAACCAAGAGGACATGCACGCCATCATAGCTTGCAGACGCTGAAATTAGGTTGGCCACGTCCTCAGAAAAGACCCCCATGCCATCACAATAACAGCTATGCTATGGACCCTCGAAGGAAAGCGAAAGAGAGACCGACTAAAAACAACTTGCCGGTGAACTGTGGAGGCCGAGATGCAAAGAATGAACCAGAGTTGGGGCACTGTACGAAGGATGGTCGCCGACCGGACAAAGTGGGGAAAGTGTATTGTTGCCCTACAGGACGCCACTAGGCGTGATGGCCACTGACTCCTTTGACAGTTGGTGGTCAAGGATGAAAGAAGAAGATTATCTTGTTAATTACAAAGTTTATCTATCTATCTATCTATCTATCTATCTATCTATCTATCTATCTATCTATCTATCTATCTATCTATCTATCTATCTATCTATCTATCTATCTATCTATCTATCTATCTATCTATCTATCTATCTATCTATCTATCTATCTATCTATCTATCTATCTATCTATCTATCTATCTATCTATCTATCTATCTATCTATCTATCTATATGTCTGTCTGTCTGTCTGTCTGTCTGTCTGTCTGTCTGTCTGTGTGTCTCTGTCTCTCAGTCTGTCCGTCCGTCTGTCTGTCTGTCAGTCTACCCATTATCTTCAAATATAGCACACTACCCCCCTCTTTTATACCCAAACCGCATTCTTCAGTTTTCTGTCTGAAAATATTTCTTTGTAACGAAATCGAAGCTCAGGTCGATGACAAATTTAACGTAAGGGGAAGCAATTATTAGTCTGCCCGAAGATTATATAGACTGTTTCATATTTAAATCAATATTCCAGCTTCGAATCTTAACAACCTGTGTTGTGTAAACAGAACCTACATTTAGCCTCCAGAAAGAAATATTTAAGACGTACGACGTCTATCCAGTTACAATTTCTCTTATTTTGCTCGGTTGGAAAAAAAAATCAATAGTCATTTAAGAAAATTTAAATTGCCTGTTAGTTGTGTGGCACGTTGGTATAGGCTGTGTGTTTGAATGTTGATCTATGTTGTTAGGTATTGTTGTACAGAATCAGCTTCTTGGGCCGGCCAGCGGGACTGCCGCAATGGGCGTTGAGTTGAGAAAAAAAAAAAGGGGGGGGGGGGGGAGGGGGGGGGCGGAAATTGATAAATAAAAATAAAAACATTAAACTTTTAAAAAGAACAAGAAACTTGAAAGAGAAAATGTAAAAGTAAACTTTATTGTTTATATGAAACTCGTCGTTTACCTACCTGTATGTCTGTATTACGCCTTTTTCATATACAGCACATTGAGCAATCGCCTGTAATTCTGAATTAATAAAGAAAGAAAAAAATTTACCTACAATAAGATTGTATTTGTTTAAACTCTATTCATTTTTATATATAAATTTAAAATAGCGACTTACATTCATACGTACCGACGATAATATTCCGATTAACGTTTTCTTCTCCTTCTTTGATCCCTAACCACCGGCTATCAAAGTAGTTAGTGGCCATCACGCCTGATGGCGTCTTGTAGGGCAGCAGCAAACTGCTTCCACTTTGTTCAGTCGGCGGCCATCCTTCGTGCAGTGCCCCAACTCTGGTTTATTCTTAGCAACTCTGTCTCCACAGCTCTACGCCAAGGTGCGTGTGGTCGTCGATTAACTTTTGTGTAAAGTGTTATGACCAAAATTTCCAGAAATTTCCCCGAAAAGCTTGTAATAATTTCTTGCTCTTTCAATAGGTGTGTTTTTTAACTTCAGCGATGCAGTGTATGCCTTTTCCCGAAAAGTTGTTGGGAATTTTTTTTTTTTTCGCTTGTTTCTTTTCAATTAGAAAATTAGCAGATTTAATTTCTGAGTGTAAGGTATTTTGTTAATAAATATTAGACAAACATAAATGTATGTTTTCAGGCACTCGTAAGAAATAAAGAAGTAGAACACTAGACAACAGAATTTGTACCTAATTGTCCAATACCAAATAGTTGCTGTCTGATTTTAGCGTCCCCTTATTTGACTTAATGCCCTTACTTATCTTGCTATCTTATTTGTATAATTTGAATCCTCCATTCCTTTACACTCGCTTCACTGTTCTTCTTATCTCTTACGCTGATGCCTATTGCTTTCTTTCGTACCTTTTAATTGGCGAGAATATAAATAAAACATTTAATGATATAGATAAAAATATCAAAATACAAATACGAAAGACATGATGAGCTTTCACTGCATTGGTAAAAATATTGACATCAAAAGGTATCAGGTCCAACACAAAATTAAGAATCTTCAAGACAAGTGGTAAGACTACCTTGTTATAATGTGAAACTAATGACAACAACCAGACAAGTGCCAGTAGAAGAAATAAATCTGGAATCACAAGAGATGAGAAGACGATGCTGGAGATGGATAGGACACACATTGAGGAAACCTGTTGATAGCATTACAAGGCAGTCCTTGTTCTAGAATCCCGGGGTAAGATAGGTAGAGGTAGACCAAGGAACACAAGGTGAGGAGGCCTAGATACAAACGTGAGGGGCATGAGGAAAACTTGGAAGGACCCCTGGGCTGATGGCACGGGGGCAGGAAGACTTGGAAGGACCCCTGGGCTGATGGCACGGGGACAGGAAGACTTGGAAGGACCCCTGGGCTGATGGCACGGGGGCAGGAAGACTTGGAAGGACCCTGGGCTGATGGCACGGGGACAGGAAGACTTGCAAGGACCCCTGGGCTGAAGGTACGGGGGCAGCAAGACGTGGCATAAGTTTATTGAAGGCATGTTCTCCTTGTGGGGCTGAAGAGTGATGACGATTGTAAGGCTCCGAGACATAGAAAACAACACGAAGTAGAACCAGAAAGATTCAGACTTTCATAAATAGGTTCTTGCATAGAATACAGGGACTGAAAAGGTTTGACAAGATCACCAATGTGGAACTGATGACAAGATCACCAATGTGGAACTGATGACAAGATCATCAATGTGGAACTAATGACAAGATCACCAATGTCGAACTGATGACAAGATCACCAATGTGGAACTGATGACAAGATCACCAATGTGGAACTGATGACAAGATCACCAATGTGGAACTGATGACAAGATCACCAATGTGGAGCTGATGACAAGATCACCAATGTGGAACTGATGACAAGATCACCAATGTGAAACTGATGATAAAATCACCAATGTGGAACTGATGACAAGATCACCAATGTGGAACTGATGGAAACAACTAGACACACACCAGTGGAATAAAATATGACGAGAAAAGACAGGCTTCGGATAGCACCCATGTGACAAACTAATTGATAGCATTACAAGGTAATCATTGTTCTGGAAACCACAGGGTAAGAAAGATAGAGGAGAAAGATAATTAGATATAAACGGGATAATGGGAGCATGGAAAGTTCTTGAATGGGTGTCACAGAACAGAACATTCTTGACGTGAATTTGCTCAAGGCTTGTGGTCCACGGGGAGCGGAATGGTGATGAATGAATGAAAATGAATGAATGAAAATGAATGATTGAATGTGAATGAATGAAAATGAATGAATGAAAATGAATGAATAAATGAAAATGAATGAACGAACGAAAATGAATGAATGAAAATGAATGAATGACAATGAATAAATGAAAATGAATGAATGAAAATGAATGAACAAAAGGGAATGAATGAATGACAATGAATGAATGAAAATGAATGAATGAAAATGAATGAATGAAAATGAATGAACAAACGAATGAGTAAAGGAATTACAGAATCAACGAATAAATGAATGAATTATGAACGAATGAATGAATTTATGTATGAATGAATGAATGAATGAATGAATGAATTAATATATGAATCAATGAATATATGAATGAATGAATGAACGAATGGATAAATATATAAATCAATGAATGAATATATGAATTAATGAATGAGCGAATGAATGAATGATGCAATTAATGAGCGAATGAATGAATGATGCAATGAATGAATCAATAAATGAATGAATCAATCAATCAATCAATGCATCAATGCATGATTGAATGAATTAATAAGCGAATGAATGAATGAACGGATGACTGACTGAATAAATGAAGGAAAGAATGACTGGATGAATTAAAGAATGAATAAACTAAAATTCATTTAAAGAAAATTCACTCAAACATTTCTACAAAACTGTAATAAACAGACAGAAACAAGCAGTTACACATTACAAAATAACTGTATAAGCTTACTATCCCGCCCTTCATGTACCCAGTGGAAGCCTCTGGTCCTGTGCGCGGTCTTAACAATGAACTTACTAAGATACGGAAGAAAAAAAATTAGCTGAGTGCACAACGTGCAAGTTAGCGCCCTCTATCGATTCGTGTGAAGTCTGGTCGCTGTTTTAAATCACATTGTTGTGGCTGTTCGAAAGAAAAAAACAAAATGTCGGTCTGGAAAAAAAAGGGAATATAGGGCATAAACACAAACTGTAGGTGAATGAACATAAAAAACGGTAAGAGGATTAATGTATGAGAGAGGAGGGAGTTAAGAGAAAAAGAGGAGAAGGTTAAGAGGGAGAGGAGGAAATTAGAAGAAAGAGGAGTGGGAGCAAAAAAGGAGGTTAAAACAATGGTCGACGCGAAAGATTCTTTTGAGTTTGTTAGAGAGTGAATGTAGAGAGTTGATTAGTGTGAATGTTGGGAGACTCGTGAAAGTTGATTACAGTGTGAATGTTGAGAGACGTGTTAGAGTTGATTAGAGTGTGAATGTTGAGAGACGTGTTAGAGTTGATTAGAGTGTGAATGTTGAGAGTTGCGTGAAAGTTGATTTGAGAGTGTTGTGAGACGCGTGAGAGTAGATTGGAGTGTGAATGTTGTGAGACGCGTGAGAGTTGATTTGAGAGTGATTGTTGTGAGACGCGTGAGAGTACATTGGAGTGTGAATATTGTGAGACGAATTAAAAGTGATTAGAGTATGAAAGTTGAGAGACGCGTTAGAGTTGATTAAAGTATGAATGTTGAGAGATAGAGCAGATTAAAGTGTGAATGTTGTGAGACGCCTTAAAATTGATTGGAGTGTGAATGTTGTGAAATTATTGATTTATGATGTAGTTCGAGCTTTTGCACGAGGAGCATTCCGAGAAATTATTGATTGAGGATGTAGTTGAAAGCGTTGGTGAAGAAAGGATTGATCATCATAAAATTTCATGAAACCTATAGAACATTATGGTCGCTTCCCAAGCGGTTCAGCGACGCGTGTGACAGGAAAAAAAAGAAGAAAGAAAACCTGTTTCAAGATTGGACACGTTAGCTGATGTGTTATTGAACTGCACATGTTCTGTATTTGTTCCAAAGGGTAAGCCGTATGTTCCTTACCTTGTTGTTTAAAACGTGTGCCTTTAATATGTAAAGATATATGTAAATGAAATGCACCATAACAATGACAGAACACTAAAATGATCTAATCCATATTTTTGAATGTTCTGTCTGTCTGTTTGTCCCCTTAAAAAAACTTCAAATGTTCATTTTAAACCAATTATAAACCAAGTTTATCTTATATCAATGGATTCGTCTCAATAGCGGGAAGGTTTTAGAGTAGTTATTGTTGACCGGATCGCTTTTGTTTTGTCGGAAAAAAAAAAAAAATCATTCTCAATCTTTTCATATACATGTAAGGGGCATAATCAAGGGGATAATTTAAATTCACATGGCTAGGGAAATTCAAGGGAAAGGATTCAAATAATAAAAACATCAAATTATGCTTGTAATTAAAAGTACGACTTTCTTTTATTCTGCAACGCATTTTAAAACTATTAATTGTACACGTACACTTTTAGTTATAATGAAACAACAAAGGTTTAATTTCATGCAGCATTTTTGTTTGTTTTATTTTGTAAAAATCTAACTGAATTAATTTTACAACTTGGATTCTCATAAAACTACTGGCAAGTCGATATAAAAGGTAGTCCCATAGCAGATACTGTCGTACACTAGGGAACAGAGGATGTAATGTGAGGCTAGTGTGGGTTCCAGCACACTTAGGTATTGCTGGTAACGAATTGGCAGATCAAAACGCCAAGAATGGAAGAACAAGTAAAAACAATATAAGAGCAGGACTGGGAAGGTCGGAGATCAAGAGCCAAGTGAAGATAATTATAAACGAGGAATGGAAGACAACATGGAAGAAAAGTAGAAAAGGCAGACGCGTTCAAACTGCTGAAAGAACCAACGAGGACGTGCCAGGTCAGAGAAGAATTAAAGATACCATCAAACAAAAAACTGTGGCGTCTCCGTCTCGGTGCAACATTCTTTATGATAGAAGAACCACGCTGCCAAGAATGTCAGGAAGAGAATGACATAGACCACTACCTGATCCACTGTAAAAAGTATGAACAACAAAGGCTTGAATTAAAAATTTACTATAGAAATCACAATATAGACTTGACAGGTGATAATGTTTTAAGTATAGATGCCACAAGAGATGCCCAATCAATACTTAAAAGATATATACATAAAACAAAGGAAAACATATAAGGTTAGTAACAAAAAATAAAAAAAATAAAAACTTACTAACTGCTCATAGGACAAGGAAAGACAACAAGGTATTAAATATAAAAAAACAACAACTCAAAAAGAACAAATACTAATACAAAGTAAAACCAAGTGTAAAGAACAATAGTTATCAAGAAACAATACAAAAGAGAAAATAAAATGGACAAATACTAATATAAATTAACATCAGCAACTTCTAAAGACAATAGCTATTTAAATTGAATACAAAATTAAAAAATAAAATGACACTAAATACCCCAATTATAACAAATTTCAGGTTGAACAGGGTAGACCAAGATGGAACGAGAAGAGGCAATAACGGTCAGCTGTTAAGTGCCCGCTCTCCACCCATCACCTCATCAAAACAACAACAACGATACTGTCATAGGGGAGTGAAGTGTTAGAGACTTCACCATACTAGGTCCAGCATCGAGAGGCGGGGTGACAGGTTCCCTTCCTCCATGCCTTTTTCCTTCCTAAATCAAAGTCAGGTACCAATTTACAGCTGGGTAGTCTGGAGCGTGTCGGTAACGTGATTCTGCACCTTTGCCGTGAGAGACCTTGGCTCTTACCACTTGGCCAGTCGGACGCTCCAAGTCAATATAGGCTCATTAAAAATGTGTTTGGTTTTTTCCTCTTTTTGTCTCTCTTTTTACAGTGTCATCACTTAAAAAAAGGCGGGGTTTATAATGTCAAGAAAGAGTCTGTATAGTTTCTATATCCTTTTCACCCCTTCTCTTTTTAATCAATACTATCATTACAAAACTTGTGCAATGTAAAACTTCAGAGTGCAAGAACAATACTATCATTACAAAACTTGTGTAATGTAAAACGTCAGAGTGCAAGAACAAAACTATCATTACAAAACTTGTGCAATGTAAAACTTCAGAGTGCAAGAACAAAACTATCATTACAAAACATGTGCAATGTAAAACTTCAGAGTGCAAGAACAAAACTATCATTACAAAACATGTGCAATGTAAAACTTCAGAGTGCAAGAAAGAGCGCGTAAATGAGTTTGTGAAGGGGAGAAAGGTTTTCTATGCAGCTGTTCATTGTGTAATTGTATTTTCATTGAAACTTTTTTTTATTGAAATGTAAAATGAACATGGTTTGTAAATTCAAACAAAATACAAATAAAGACTGACAAAAAAATTGTCTTGATATAACTAATAGACATACACTCAGAAGAGAAAACTCAAGCATAGCCAGAGGTACCCTTGACTGACAGAAGAGTGGAGAGGCCAAGGAGAACTTGGACAAGAACAGTGGAAGTGGAGGCTAAGGAAATTGGAATGACGGGCACAGCTGAAAAAGACAGCACAGAATAGAAATCGATGGATAGCAACTGTTTCAGCCGTATGTTCCACGGGGAACGGAAAGGAATGATGATGCTGATAATGATAACTAATAGACCTTGTGTCTGGGTTGAAGTCGGTAAAAATATATATATAGGCCCACACTTAAATAAAAGAAATCATACGAAGCTTATCTTATATCAATGGATTTGTCTCAAGGGGGAAGGGGGGGGGGGGGGGGGGTTGCGGGGATAGCTTGTAGATGTTCAGGTCGAGTATGAAATTGCTTGAGCATATTTATGTGAAATATTTTGTGATGTCCCTTAATGTCCAGGACATAATCAACATCAGAAATCTTATTGATAACCTGGTAAGGACCATTCCACGAGATTAGTAGTTACGCGAATGTGAGTTAATACTTTCTGTCTGTCACAAGGTTTGAACTCAGTATCATAATTGTTGAATTTGTAACTTCAATGAACGTGATAAGTCTCTTCTCGAGTCCACACAATTTTTAATATAAATTTCAAACAGTAGACAGTCCATGGAGGTTGATTATGAAAACATTATATATTAGAATTGAATCATACATCATAAATGCTATCCATGCATTATAGTCCTGGTCCAATAATATGCAACACTATAGTCAGAACGTCGTAACTATATGTACGCGCGGTTGGGACATCCAACGGCCGACAATGAGATTAGACGTCTGGCGATATAAAACGAATGTGGACCATAATTTCATCCTTCCTTGACTTTAGTTAAAATTACTAACCTCGATACATTCCTCTCTTCATAAGAATATCGGACTGACCCATGTCCGTACTGCAATAACATATGTGCGGCAATATCATGCCTACCACTGGAAGGATTATAGGACACGTCTTATCCGTTTGACGGTCATCTAAGAAAAGGGTGTGGTAACCTAGTCACGGTGCGTGACATACCAACGCATACACGTCATAATCAATCGTGTGTATCGCGTACACTAACTAACAATTATTTACATTATATTAAACGTAGTCACCTATTAATCTTATGCTGTTAACCTCTAGCAGACCATGCCAATAAAAATACCTTAACAATTCCCTGTCCACTGGGGGAAAAAAAAATCTATTAGATAGATTTTTTTTTAACAAAAACCCATCTGAAAAAATACCAATATGTTAACAATATCAAAAAAAAAAAATTTAACGAGATTGCGGCATATGGCCTACGACGTTCTGTCTAGAACCAATGTCGTGGTCATGTCGACTAACCAATAGTCATGTAATATATTCATTATTTATATCATAAATAAATATAAATGGTAATAAGAACTAAAAGAGAATGGTAATGTCGATCTCTAATTAAATAATTAATTAACTTAAAATATGTCGTGATAAAATGTCATGTCAGACTAATTTAAAGTGTTAAAATTAAACTAAATAACTATACTAGGTATGGAATAAGAATAAGTTGTTGAAAATCTAATGTAAGAAAAATGAGAGGATCTGTTAAAGAAAGACATAATAACGAATAAAGAATAAATTAGAGAAAGAAAAAAAAAATGATGTATAAATTTAACTAAGTTATGTGTGTTGAACATCAAGTAAGTGTAGTATTAAGTTATTAATACCTTTCTAACTAATTTAAACAATAGTATGCAATATAATCATGTAATTCTAAGAATATAATCAAAGAATTATGTGAGTTTTCTTTTCTTTCTTTCATTTTTTTAAGTTTCATTCATTTTTTTTAAAATTCAACTCACTTGTCATTTTAATGTGGATTAGTTTTAAAGAATAAATTAAAGTAATTAACATTGGATATGAAGATCCATTCGTAGTCTTGATCCTTGAATTTCCATTAGACAAAATGTTCAAGTATTCTGAATCACGTTATATAACGAATTAGTTCGACTGGAATGTCATTTATTTTCTCCGAAGTGTTTTGAAACAAATGTTGTGACAAATGTAAACCAGGAAAGTCCGGTGTAAAAGACGAATATAGTGTCAATTGATTGCAGTCACTTTGCGTATAATTTGCCTATAGAAAGCAGCTGAGTAAATGGTTCATTCATGTGTCAAAAAGCAACGATGGTGCTATGTTCTTTGATTAAGTTTCTCTGTACATGGTATTGTCTTTGCGACAAACAACGTAAATTAGGAATCGACATCATTAGGATTTCGAGATAATGTATCTGCCAAGATGTTGTCGGATCCTGTGATGTACTCGATTGAAAACTCGAAGGGTTGGAGGAGTATAGCAAATCTGGTCAATTTTGGACTCTTGTGATTTGCTCGTTGTAGTGACGCTACGGCCCTTTGATCGGTTTGTACTACAAAAGGGGCTCCCAGTAGGAATTTTTCTAGTTTGGTTATCGCCCACACGACGGCTAAGAGTTCGCGATCAACCGTAGAGTACTTCACTTCTGGTGGTTTCAGTTTTCGTGACACGTACAAGTTTGGATGGAGGATGTCGTCATGGTATTGGAGCAAACATGCGCCAATTCCGTAGTTACTCGCATCTGTACGAAGAATGAATTTTTTAGAAGCATCAATTAATCTCAAAATAGGTGGATTTGAAAATATAGAAATTATTTGCCGAAAAATTCTGTCACATTCGTCAGTCCATGTCACTTTCACTGGCATGTTCTTCTTTAGTAATGAGGACAATACAGCAGTGATGGATGACAAGTTAGGTACGAATCTACTGTAATATTGGACTAGACCTAACAAGCTTCTCACTTGTTTCTTCGTTTGAGGAACGGAAATGTTTCAAATTTTTGAAACTGTACTGGGTAATGTTCGGATATATCCAGCTCCAATAATGTGACCCAAAAAAGTGATCTCATGAAATGCTACCTGTAATTTTGTAGGTTTAGCAGTTAACTTGTACCTTCTCAAGGTATCAAAAAACGTATCCAAGACCCAAAAAATGTTCCTCAAAAGATGAACTAAACAAGCATATGTCATCTATATATGTAATAATGTCTGGTCTACCTGAAAAAAATGTGTCGCATCATGCGAACAAAGGTAGCTGGAGCGTTAACCAGCCCAAAAGGCATCACGTTCCACTGGTATAGACCTAGCGGAGTTGAAAACGCTGTGTAGTATTTTGCTTTTTCGGTTAGTGGTATCTGCCAATAACCTTTAGTTAAGTCTATCTTAGTAAATATAGTTGCTGTCGATAGACGTGGCAGTAAGTCATCGAGAAGTGGATGTGGTTCGCTATCAACTATCGTTTGTGCATTTAATTTTCTATAGTCGACGCATAGTCTAATGTTATTGTCCTTCTTTCGGACAATAACTAATGGAGAAGAAAATGGGGAATTACTAGTTTCGATAATTCCTAAAGATAACATCTGTTCAAGTTCCTTAGTAGTTTTAGTAAGAAAGTGTATAGGAACAGAATAAGGATGTACCCGAATTGGAGTATCCTCGTTAAGAGTGATGTCATGATTAATGACTGATGTGCGACCTGGAACATCGGTCAACACATCTGGATAAGATTGTAGCAGATCAGCAATCTTTTGATGCTGTTGCGGTGTAACCGACGAAGAGATGGTTACGTCCCGCCAAGATTCGCTAGATTGTACTACAGGTACAGGTAAAGCTAACTGTACCTCAGGAAAAGAAGATTCTTCTTCCTGGATAACGGATAAATTAGAATAGTGACATGTAGGTCTGAAAGTGTCATCTAATTCATGAAAAATAGCTTGTAGATGTTCAGGTCGAGTATGAAATTGCTTGAGCATATTTATGTGAAATATTTTGTGATGTCCCTTAATGTCCAGGACATAATCAACATCAGAAATCTTATTGATAACCTGGTAAGGACCATTCCACGAGATTAGTAGTCTATTATTGTTATGTGGCAATAACACATAAGCTTGATCTCCTGGAAATAATTGACGTAATCGTCTATTACTGTTTTGGAAAGTTCTAGCTTTCTCTTTCGCAGCCTCAGATGAAGCTGTTGCCATTTGACAGGCATCAATAATGTTATTCCGGAGATTAATTACATATTCATAGGATGACTGAGTGTCCTGAGTCATCTCAGAATCGATTAATAAATCTTTTATCAGTCCCATAGGACCTCTTGGAGGAGCGCCAAAGACTAAATGAAACGGAGAGAGAAGCCAGTTTGTTCATTTGGCACCTCTCGATAAGCGAATAACACCGCTGGTAGCACTCTGTCCCAGTCCTGTGGATGGTTAACTGTAACTTTATGTAGCATTTGTTTGAGTGTACGGTTAAGTCTTTCTACAGCACCATTACTCATTGGGTGATAAATGATGCTGAGGTTTCTATCTATTTGCCAAGTCTTCATTACCTCCGTCATAGTCTCAGATATAAATTGAGAACCATGATCTGACAAAAGTTTTCTAGGAAAACCTACTCTAGAAAAGATCAAGTGTAGTGCATCAGCTACATCTGTGGTGGTGGTTGTTTTTAATGGGATGGCTTCTGGCCATCGTGTGCATAAATCGATGCAAGTGAGAATAAACCTATGTCCTCTGGCTGATGGTAAAAGTGGGCCAATGATATCAATGGCCATTTTGTCGAAAGGTCTCACCGATATATCACAAGCCTGAATAGGCGCCGTGTGAAAGGCTCCCCGTGCTTTCACTTCTTGGCATATCGTACAGGAGCGTACGTACTGTGAAATATCTCGTGATACTCCCGGCCAAAAAAAAAAGAAGATAATACTCGTGAACGTGTACGAGTATAACCCATGTGACCTGCACACTTAGAATCATGTGCATGTTGAAGTATGTACCGCCTAAAAGCAAAAGGTACCATGACTTGTTGTCTTATCTGAGTTTTATCCATAAAACATCTTAATAAAATGTCATTTTTAATACTAAACCACTGACTATAATTTATGTTCCTAGAAAGATTGTCATCTTTGTTGACCAGCGTAAAAAATTTTTGTTAGTGACCTGTCTTCCCTCTGTTTTGCAGCAAATGATACTCGGTCAATAGCAGAATGAATCTCGATATTTTCATGATCATTTGTTTCCTTGTTTTCCGTGTCTATAGTCTCTAATTGTTTTGTATGTGCTCTGGTTATTGCTGCATTTCCGATGTATAGATTATTTTTTTCCCATTGAATAATCTCATCTGGTGTGCAATCTTTACTCCCGTGTATGCATCCCACCATAAGGTCGGCAATTGGGTTTCTTAACATGCATGCTTTAACATTGCCTGTGAAGAAAGGTGTGTCAATGTAAATAATAGCTGTTGGATAATATTCTATGGTTCCCCCAAAAGTCATGCACCTGACATGTTCTCCAGTTGCACAATTTGGATGAACAAGTGTCTGACGGATTCCGATCGTGGTCGATCCCGAATCTCTTAAGACTGAGACGATGGATCCATTAACTTTTCCTCTGTTGAAGATCAGTGATCCTGTTCCGTCATTGACTGCTAGACTGACTTCTGGTAGAATATGACCGCAGTTCAGAACTGTCTCTTTTGCTTTCTGAAATATAAGAAAAAAAAAATGAACTGAATAATAGCAAGATCAGAAAGAACAAGATAGATTACTAACATTGTTACCAAACTAAATAGAATTTAAACTGAATACGATAAAATACACCGATTATTTCACCAAACTAGACATCTAACATATACTGTGAATTAAATGCAGTCCCGAACGAAACAAGCCCCGGAAATGTCATCGACGCGTTCTCCGCGAAATGCGATTTAATTCACTACCCTAAAGACCGTTCAGAATGAACATCGGCAATCCGTAGAGCCATAATTTATTCATTCTGAATCTCCACTCCAACCTCCCACAAATTAGGCACAGCACAAACAATGAAAACAAATATAACGTGCATATAAAATATATAGAACGGACATGCCTGCAAAATGTGAATTAGACTCAGTGATGTTTCTTATGAATGACAACAGTCACGAACTGAGACTTATCTTTTAACCCGTCGTCCGATGCGATCTTCACCAACGGCCTAGACTAGAGGATAGGACTGTTTGCTCCTTGTTGGTAAATAATGTCTTTTCAATCCTATGATCTACTGAGAAGTTGTATTCTTGAATGAAACATTAGGTGAGCTGGCATCGTCCTTCGATCGTTGGCTTGTACACGGAATATTGTGACGTCACTGATTTTTGCATAGTTACACAAGCCACGTCATGTTCGGAATCATGTGACTTGAACGTTTTCTTGTAATCGTAAACAGTCCGTGAAAGTATGTAAACAAGAAAAATTTCTTTCTTCCTTCGTTCCCCACATTGGCCACCACTTTGTTGCGGGGCTTTATACGATTCACTTCTTTTATTGTTGTTGCGGCCCCCGTCTTCTATTTCAGTGGTCGTTGTGGAAAGCCACCGTTCTCATTGATTCAATAAGCTTCTTAGTTCTGGTCATTTGATTCATTAATTCTTGATCGTGCTATTGTTGGAATAGTTACGCGAATGTGAGTTAATACTTTCTGTCTGTCACAAGGTTTGAACTCAGTATCATAATTGTTGAATTTGTAACTTCAATGAACGTGATAAGTCTCTTCTCGAGTCCACACAATTTTTAATATACATTTCAAACAGTAGACAGTCCATGGAGGTTGATTATGAAAACATTATATATTAGAATTGAATCATACATCATAAATGCTATCCATGCATTATAGTCCTGGTCCAATAATATGCAACACTATAGTCAGAACGTCGTAACTATATGTACGCGCGGTTGGGACATCCAACGGCCGACAATGAGATTAGACGTCTGGCGATATAAAACGAATGTGGACCATAATTTCATCCTTCCTTGACTTTAGTTAAAATTACTAACCTCGATACATTCCTCTCTTCATAAGAATATCGGACTGACCCATGTCCGTACTGCAATAACATATGTGCGGCAATATCATGCCTACCACTGGAAGGATTATAGGACACGTCTTATCCGTTTGACGGTCATCTAAGAAAAGGGTGTGGTAACCTAGTCACGGTGCGTGACATACCAACGCATACACGTCATAATCAATCGTGTGTATCGCGTACACTAACTAACAATTATTTACATTATATTAAACGTAGTCACCTATTAATCTTATGCTGTTAACCTCTAGCAGACCATGCCAATAAAATACCTTAACAGGGGGGGGGGGGGGATTTTAGAGTGATGCACTGAAGCCTATATCATGTTTCAGGCTATAAAAAAAAAACCCACAAGAATTCAACGAGAAGTTAATTCAGGGGTCACAATTTTTTTTTTTTTTGATAGTAAAACTTAGACATAATAAAATTGCTTCCCTTATTATACAGGTTCTAACAATCCTTCTCATATTGTAGTTCAGTTTAATACTAATGCCGTCTAAGAGACGATCCACTTTAAGAGGCTTCATTATTGCACGCAGCAAGAAGCATTAGATGACATTCCACATAGAACCTGTGAGACTGTATGACGAACTAGCACTATGAATAAAATACAGAGGTGATTTTACAGAAGATTTTAAACAGCAGGATCAGTTAATATTCCAATAATGGAAATTAGTTACAGTGGTGAAATTTACAATACAGCTTTAAATGCCATAGAAGACCGAACTGAAGTAAATAACCTAATCACTGAGCTAATAAGTGAGACCCCCCCTATGACATTGATGCTCTAGCCAGGTACATAGATGAACATGAACCAACGTTGTTGTCAGTGAACGAACGAACGGACTTTATTTTCGAAGGGTAAAGAATTGGGCGCGCAGGCCCGTCTAACATTCTGCCCTTCCACTCTCATTAATCTTGCATACTACTGTATATCCTTTCATTCCCACATGATGCTTTAAGCATTAATTTAAAGGCATGCAACATTATAAAGTTACCATAACAGCATTCATTTACATTATGCAATCATAATAAAAAAAATGAGTAGGTATTTTTGTTGTTGAAACAAACAAGCTAGTAATTGAGGGAAAAAAAGTAATAATAAAATAAAATAAATAAAACAATAAATAAAAATAAATAAATTCTGTATACCGACACTCACTCATGCGGTCAATCCGTCTACAATTAATCTGTATTTTTGAATGTGTCATCAATCATCAATGCAAAAATTACATAAACACATTCTCGCTTATGTCCATACATTCTTGGTGGAAAATGAAATAATAATAATAACACTTTCTTACGCACTTCTGTGGCAGGAAAAGTCTTTTAGCAGTAAAAAAAAAAAAAAAAAAAAAAAAAAAAAATTCACATGTCTAAAGTGCAGGGGTATGCGGGTACATTCTCACGACTCACATTTCTCAAGTACAGTATTATGTGGGTACATTCACACATACATTACATTATATAATAATATTTTAAAGTGAATATAATAATAATATTACATGGATATAAAATAAATTATTCACAAAAAACGAGCGGAGGAGGAAAAGATATGTTGACCTATGGATGAGATGTTGACAGGCAAATGCTGTTTCTATGGGGGTAGATAATCAGTGTTGAGGAAGTGTTTGAAAAGCGCTTTGTTAAAAGAATATTGTGTAGGTAGGCTTTTTAGGTGGTGTGGAAGGCTGTTCCATAAGTAGGCACCAGAGTAGGCTAGACTCTTTTTGAACAGGTCGATCCTAGGTTTGGGCAGACGTAACTGATGTAATTGTTGTCCCTCTCTTCTACTGGTTTGAAACAATGAGCGTAGGTACGACGGGGCATTGTTAGATAGAATTGTGTGAGTCAGCTTGGCTTTGTTGTAGAGAAGACGTTTTCTTTAGCGACAGTATTTTGGGTTCTTTTCCTGTCCTTGTGTGTGGTGTCGTGCGATTACACTAGTCAACAAATTTTCAAAAGTTATTTGTACCAGAAATTAAATATACCATTTCTTATTGATTTTGACATGCTGATTTCAAATATTATAATGAAATTCCCCAATTGGCTCTGGTTTTTTTTTAAATGATGAATTTACATTACAGTAATACAAATAATGTATGCTTGTTTAATTCTCTGGGGTGAACAGCTAGTCTTTCTACTTTAGCATTATAAAAATTGTGGTTACGTACTCAATTAATTGATATTTCAACATAAAATGATAGAAAAAATAAAAACATTATTTAAAATTCACATATCATGTTTTAAAAAGGCACATTTGAACCCATTCCGTCATTATTCAGTCGCTGTTCGAGCACTCTTTGCTTGCTTCTTGTAGTCAATCGATGAGGTGTTTCTTGTCACAGTCCAACAGTAATCAGCAAGCATTGAAGGGCTCCAATTGCCTTGATACCTTGTCTCCATAGCAGCAATGTCCTGGTGAAATCATTCACCATGCTCATCACCGACCGATCCACAGTTTGACGTAAAGAAATCCAGATGAGAATACAGAAAATGAATTTTCAAAGACATGTTGCAGCCAAGACTTATACTTCAGAAGGAGATTTTCTACAATTTCATTGTAATTATCAGATCTGTTGCTTCCAAGAAAATTGTCCACCACTGACTTAAATGCTAGCCATGCTGCTTTTTCCTTGCCATGCAACATGCAAAGAAACTCGTCATCATGAAGATGTTTCCGAATTTGCAGACGAACAAATACTCCCTCTCTTATTTTAGCTTCACTCAGTCTTGGAAATTTTCTGATGAGGTATTTGAAAGCCTCATCTGTTTTCTCCATTGCCTTGACAAAGTTTTTCATGAGACCCAGCTTAATGTGCAAGGGTGGCAACAAAATCTTGCTGGTGTCGACAAGTGCTGGGTTCGCAACGCTCTTACTGCCAGGCTGCAATGACTGCCTGATTGGCCAATGTCTTCTGATGTAATGGTCACTTCGTGCACGGCTATTCCACTCACAGAGAAAGCAACAGTACTTGGTGTATCCACCCTGTAGTCCAAGCAAAAGAGCGACCACTTTTAAGTCACCGCAAAGTGACCAATGATGATGATCGTAGTTTATACACTTCAAAAGCTGCTTAATGTTTTCATAAGTTTCTTTCATATGAACTGCGTGACCAACTGGAATTGACGGTAACACATTACCATTATTCAACAAAACAGCTTTAAGACTCGTCTTGGATGAATCAATGAAAAGCCTCCACTCTTCCGGTATGTAATTGATTTTGAGGGCTGCCATTAAACCAGAAATGTTGTGGCACGCAGAAAGGTCACCCTCTTTGAAAAAGAATGTAATAAGTGGCTTATGGCGGTTCCTATACACAGAAATTGTAACATCTTCTGCCAGGAGATTCCACTGTTGCAATCTGGAACCCAAAAGCTCCGCCTTGTTCTTCGGTAAATTCAGATCTCTTACAAGATCATTCAGTTCACCTTGGGTTATTAAGTGTGGTTTAGTGGATGTAGTTTGCTCAAAATCTGGGTCGCTTGAGGTTGATGGTTCAGGACCACCAATGTCCTCTTCTTCATCAGTGGAAGCAGCTGAAAATGATTCTGGCACTTTGGGAACTGGTAGGTCATCGCCATGTGGTACCGGACGTATTGCAGAGGGGATGTTTGGATATTCCAGAGTCCATTTTTTCTTCTTTGATATGCCTTTCCCAATTGGAGGGACCATGCAAAAGTAACAGTTGTTGAGATGATCAGTGGGCTCTCTCCAAATCATTGGGACTGCAAAAGGCATAGCTTGCCTTTTGCCAGTCAACCACAGTTTAAGATGTGCTGCACATGTATTGCAGCATATGTGTGGCGCCCAGCCCTTATCTTGATCTCCTATTCTGCAGCCAAAATACATATATATAAATTGACCGTAATTAAATAAACTAGTAGCATATATCTTGAAAACTAGAGCCAATCAACATTTTTTAATGTCATTTTCGTTTTCAGCACACCAAAATTAGTTAAGATCAGCTATTTTCATTTCTGGTACATTTTGGTTGTTGACTAGTGTTATCGGTGATCAGACGTACTGCTCTCTTTTGCAGGGAGTGCAGTCTCTTCGAGGTGGAAGCAGGGCAACAATCCCATAGTGTAGAGTAGTAATCTAGATGTGTCTGTATATGTGAGGTGTAGAATAATAGTCTAGTGTCTGCGTCTAAGAAGTGTTTTATTTTGGCTAGCTGGTACGTCTTTTGAGCTAAGTGTTTGGTTAAATTCCGTACATGGGAGTTCCACGTTAAGTGCTGGTCAATCGTGATCTCTAGAACTTTGTGTTCTGTTACATGTTCAATTTGTATTGATTCCGCATGTAGCTGTAGCGATCTTTTGGTGCAGCTTAGGAGTTTCTGTCTGGCGGTAATCAACAAAGATTTCGTTTTTGCTGTGTTTACTCGCATACGATTCATATTACTCCATTTTGTTAGATTGTCTACATCGCTTTGAAGAGTCATTTCAAGTGCCACGCAGTCATTGTCACTAGTGTAGATAGTACAATCATCTGCAAAGAGGTCATATGTTGAATATTTTAGATGTAGTGGCAGGTCATTGATGAACATTGCGAAGAGTAGGGGCCCAAGAATAGAGCCCTGTGGTACTCCTGTATCTATCTTCGAGAAATCTGATGTCGAGTTGTTGTGAAGCACTTACTGTGTTGTCGATCTGCCAGGAATGATTTGATGATGTTTAGTGGATTAGGGCCTATTCTGAGGGTTTCCAACTTTTGAGCCAAGATAGTGTGGTCAATCATGTCAAATGCTTTTTTGAAGTCAACAAAAACAGCACCACCTAATTTTCCATCATTTACGTTCGACAGCCAGTTGTCTGCCATTTTGGTGAGAGCTGTGTGACAGGAATGTTTGGGTCTGAAACCTGACTGGCTATCAATGAGCAGTTTGTTTGTTGTTAAGTGTTGAAATGTGGTGTTGTAAATGTGTTTCTCTAGTGGTTTTGAAAGAGATGATAGAAGGGATATTGGTCTGTAGCTGTTGGGATCGCTATGTGAGCCAGATTTATAGAGGGGATACACTTTGGCAGATTTAAATGCTGTGGGGAAGTAGTTGTGTGCAATACATTGGTTGTACACATAGGTTAAGGAGTCGCAAATGATGGGCGCAGCGTAACGTAGAATCTTATTGCTGATACCATCAAGCCCAGATGAATTGTTGTTTTTTTAATGCCAAGATATATTTGAGAACTTCATGTACTGTTAGAAAAGGAATATGTCTTAGATCTGTTACGGTGTGTTCAGTGTTGCAGAAGGCTGTCAATTTACTAATATCGCAGTCCATTGGCTTTAGTGTCGACTTGAGATGGCTAATTTCTGTTTTGAAGTGGTTGCTAAAATGAGTTGCCGTGAGGGAGCAGAATTTTGATAAAGAGTTTAGTGACTTTGATTTGTGTGTTAGTGTTGTAATGGCTGACCAGACTTCTTTACTGTTTGCTTTGTCTTGAATCATCTTTCTGAAATGTAGTTTCTTTTCCTGACGAATGAGGTACTGTACTTTGTTTCTAAGCATCCGATACCTGCTGAAATCTTTGAGCTTATGTGCTTCGTCCCGCTCTCTCATTGTTGATAATATTTCGTTGGTTATCCATGGGGTCTTTCTGATGTTTTTGACACGAACCTGCTTTATAGGAACATGTTTGTTGAATACGTTGTTGAACGTTTGTGTCCAGTATGTTATGGCTTCTTCTGGATGCGGAAGTTGGTACACGTATGAGAGAGGGGATATTTGTAAATCTAGTAGGAATAATTGAAGGTTAAAGTTTTTGAAATTCCTGTAATTGACTGTGATGTGTTCCGTTTTAGGTGCTTTAAACCCCTTCCTCGTCCAGGTACAGCAAATAGGATAGTGGTCACTTAATGATGTCTGTGTGACTGTGCATTCTATAATGTTTTCAGGACAGGTCGTATAGATATGATCAATTAGTGTAGATGATGAGTCTGTTACTCTCGTGGGTTGATTGACTAACTGTATGAGGTTGTATGAGATGGTGATATCATTCCACGTGTTGTTCGGTTTGCGAAGGTCAATATTGAAATCCCCCAGTAGAATAATTTCCTTCGAAGAAGCCCAAACGTTGTCCATCATCCGTGAGAATGTGTCAAACCATACAGTAGAAGAGCTAGGATTTCGGTACAGGTAACCAATTAAAAAAACGGGGGTCAGGTTGGGGAGTTTTATTTCCAGCCATAAACATTCAATGCCAGTATGAGAGGTGCAGTAGGGGGAATGACTGCAGTAGATGTGGTGTAGGTGAGAGGTATAGTGGAGGAAATGAGTGCAGTAGATGTGCTGTAGGTGAGAGGTATAGTGGAGGAAATGACCAGTAGATGCGCTGTAGGTGAGAGGTATAGTGGAGGAAATGACCAGTAGATGCGCTGTAGGTGAGAGGTATAGTGGAGAAAATGATTGGAGTAGATGAGTCGGAGGGGAGATGTATTGGAGGAAATGGCTGCAGTAGATGTGTTGGAGGTGAGATGAAAATTGGAGGACATGATTGTAGGAGATGTGCTGGAGGTGAGACGTACAATGGAGGAAACCATTGGAGTAGGTGTGCTGTGAGTTAGAAGAATAATGGAGGACATGATTAGAGTGGATGCGCTGGGAGTGAGAAGTATAATGCAAGACAAGATTGTAGTAGCTGTGCTGGAGATGAGAGGTGTAGTGGAGAACATGATTAAAGTAGATGTGCTGGAGGTCAGAGGTATAGTGGAGGACATGGTTGTAGTAGATAAGACAATGAAGGACATAATTCGAATGAATGTGCTAGGAGTGAGAGGTATGGTGGCGGACATGATTGCAGTGGATATGCTGGAGGTCAGAGGCTGGAGGTGAGAGGTACAGTGGAGGAGATAATTGGAGTAGATATACTGGAGCTGAGATGTATAGCTGTCACAGGGTTAATATGAGAATTAACCGTGGAGGGTTGGTCTTGGTTGCTCAGATAATAATGGTGGCTCAAAAGTACCACAAACCAAGTGAAATATTAAACTATCAATTTCTGTTTTCACTCGGGCAACACTGGGTCTATTGATAATTATAAAAGTTATTTCTCATTCAAAATGGTGTCCATGATCGTTCGTACGAGTATATTCACAAAGTCTTTGACATTAAACTTGACCAGTTTTTTGACACTCCTCTCTTGTTTTGGATCCTCTAAACTTTTTAGCTTCCTGGTACTTTAAATATCCCCATTAAAATAGTCGCCAGGAGGAAGACGGCCGATAGGATAGTATGGCGCTCTCTATTCCAAACCTCTACACCTCACGGTAGAAGAGGAACGACTAAGTAATTAAGTAAGTAAAATAGTCGTGTGGAGTTAAATCATAAGATCTTGCAAGCTGTTCGATTGGACGCCGTTTTAAAATCCACCTGTTAGGGAATTTTTCATCAAGAAAATTTCTGACAGTAAATGAATAATGGGATCACAACTAGAATTGCGATCTTGGATACTGATAGTAGACATGATATGCTTGAAATTTTTGTGTATCCTGCCAAAATTGAAGAAAAAAAAATTATTAGTATTATCTACTATTGATCATTTCTTCATACATAATATTTTAAACTGGCACGTGTCTCATTAAGTAAACGAGAAGGACAAGCACTAGAGGCCACAGAGATTTGGTTTTACAGAAGAATGTTAAAAATGCCATTGACAGTTACAAAGAGTAATGAGGATGTCCAGAAAGAGGTCAATGCGCAAAAGAAGTCCACTTTGTTTGGGCTTGTTACGAGAAAAATCAAGGAGGTGGATATCATAACAACAGTAAAGATTGAAGGAAAACAAGAGATAGTGGAAGATAAAGAGAGCAAATACTGGACAGTTTGACATCGTGGCACGGAAAGTAGTCAGCAATAGAACTGATAAATAGTACTTAAGGCAGGAAGTTGTGGAGATACATGATTACCTCCACCACCAGGCATGGTACTTGAAGAAGAATTGACTCATGGCTCACCCTCTATATTACGACACAAGTATAAAGACCTTCATTTATATTACATTCTTTCTATATTGACTTCTCTCTATTTCTTTTATGTTGTCTTCCATGACTAATCCCCGTAGCTACAAGTGTACTGGAATGTCTATTCACTTGGCATTGATCGAGGTCAGTATCTTTCAGAGTGGCCACTTACGGTGGAAGTTACGGTTCCGGGAATTGTGTTTTCCCCACTAAGTGGACTTCTCAAGCAGAGAGGGACTCTTGGAGCTTTCACTTTAATGGAGGTCGAGACAACATTAGCATTTCTGATCTCCCCACACTTTTGTTAGAAGACAATTTGACTTAGACAAGTTGTTAGTACAAAGATGTTGTTGATGGTTATTTCTTTTTCTTCTGTCTGCGGCCTCTTATTCACCAGTAATTATCCATCTTCATTATCTTTTTTTTTTCATTTATTTTTTATTTGTTTATTTAATTTTGTTTCTTTTACTTTCTTCCTCTTGTATTCTTGAATCAATCTTAAAATCTTCACTGAATTAAAAAAACAAACAAACTTGTAAACATTGCAAACATCGTAGTCCATTGTAGTCCATTGTAGTCCATTGTAGTCCATTGTAGTCCATCATAGTCCATTCCGCTTTGTTTTTAACTATTGACTTCCACATCTTCGGTATTTAATGGAAGGACAAATTGACAAATGTCAAGGTGTTGTCAGGTGCTGGCCTTCAAAGCATGTATACACTGCTTAGACAGCGCAGACTACGCTGGCTTGGCCATGTTTGCCGCATGGAAGATGGTCGCATCCTGAAAGATATCTTCTACGGACAACTGGCAGATGGCAAAAGAACAGTTGGTTGAAGTTCAAAGATATGCGCAAGAGAGACATGAGGACACTGGGCATAAAACCAGCAACAAGGGAGGATGAAGCTGCCAGTCACACCAAGTGGCGATGCTCTCTACGGCGACACCTCAGATGGGCGAAAAGAAGCTCTCATGGAAATCAGAAGAAAGGAGAAAACGTAGAAAGGAACACGTGTGGGAAAAAATACAGATGAAGACTGTCACCTCAGGGGCGCATTCCCATAGTCAGTTATGACTGAAGGGGCTATCATTGTTATATATATATATATATATATATATATATATATATATATATATATATATATATATATATATATATATATATATATATATATATATATATATATATATATATATATATATATATATATATAATTTCCTACAGCAAAGTATGTGAATTACTGACCAGTACACTTACTTCGTCTATGACCTTTAATGTATGTATTTTTGTTGTTGTTGTTAATATTGTGAATATATTTCATCACCATTCACTCTTACTAGGTATATGTTGTTTGTAATCACCAGTTGATGAAGACGAACTCAGAGGGAAAGATAACTCTCGTGCCTATTCCGAAATGAAGCCTTCCATCAAAGGTATGTCTTTAAATATATTTTGTGTACACGACGGTGAATGTAAATGAATGTACACAAGTGTAATCACTTATGTAACTTTGTTTTTAAATGTGTACTACGTGTGAATCCACTTGTGATTCTTGTTTGCCATAAGAGGTAGCTAAGGTGATCGCCAGGTCAGATGATGAAAGGTGTGGATTGTCCTGAAGACTGATACTTAGACTGACTCGGAAAACCTAACTTAGGGGCTCTGATAAAGCTGCGACAGATTCAGCAAGCCGGCAGTTGGTCGTCTTTCGCAGTGATTCCCAACTTGTGGTCCGCGGCGCATTATCAGGTGGTCCGCGGCTGCGTTATCGATTTGGCATTAAGTGATTTTGCTCTGATCCTCCCTATGTTTTTAGTGCTATAAAAACAAAACACAGAAACCGTTTGCAAGTAGAATCAGCTTTGAGACTGTCTTTAACTTCTAGTGAGCGATATGCAAACGCAAGGCTCCCATTGACAATTTTGTAATTTTAACCATTGAATTGTATGAATATATAGTATTTAACCAACATATATGTAAGCAGTATGTATGTAACCAATAAATTGTATCTATAATTAATTTTTCATTACTATTACCTTAAAATTTTCTTGTCATCTGGCAAATAATTAACAACTTGTGTTATTGAATATGCAAGCATGGGAAACAAAGAGCCAAGGATCCAGACCCCCAGGACGACCCAGAGTCCGCTGGGAGGACAACATTAGACAATCTATGAAGGACCGAGGACTAGAATGGAACCAGGCCAGGAGGAAGACAGCCGATAGAATAGTCTGGCGCTCTCTCTTCCAAACCTCTACACCTCACGGTAGAAGGGGAACGACTAAGTAAGTAAGTTATTGAATATAGGCCTATTCATCTATTGAATAAAAACAGTTAAGTGATAATGGCATTGCGATATTACATATGAGCTGGTGGTCTGCAACTTGTATGTAGCTGGAAACGTGGTCCTTAGATGTAAAAATGGCGGGAACCACTAGTCTATCGTTAAGGATAACTATGAAATAATGAAACGGAGTTATCCCGCATATAACTCTGGTTAAGACTAACTTAATAGAACGTGATATAAATATAAACTGAGAGAAAGCAGAAATATTAACAAGAAGTACAAGATATAACGTGTATTTACCTGGGCCCTACAGTTAAGCGAAAATTAGTAAAACTTTTCCCTATCAGGCATGTCGTAGAAGGCTACTAAGGAAAATAAGCTAAATGCAGGCTACCTGCCATGTAGAAACTTAAAGCTACAGAAAACTTCAACGACATGAACAAGTCATCAGAAGCAAACAACTAAGATAATTCATCTCAAGGCATCTAAGACAGAAGAAGGTCATATGTTAAGGCAGCATTCCAGGGAAGGCAAAGAAAACGTCTTTACTATCGAGATAGGATGAAGAATACGTGAAAAGACACTGGGCGGATGACATTGGATAGGAAGGCTAGACGTGAATTTTTAGAAACTGGTGCTTGACAGCTAGTTGAGAGGTAATGTTCATGATGATGATGATGACAACACTAAGAAAAATGAAAAATTGCACAATCTAACTAAAACAATTAGAAAAACTAAAACACCTTGATACCGTTCACCAGAGATAGAAGATTGGATAGAGAGATTGAAATGGGAATCCAGCAAGCCAAAATATTGACCTCGCAAATGATCTGAATTTTGGCGCGTCAGAAGATCCAATGAATTAAACAGAAACAGCTGGTAAACATAATATTCATGCCAACATTTTGATATCAATGTCAGACTTGGACACTAATCAGTTAACAAGATAAAAACATCACAACCTGTGTAATGAAATGTCTAATAACATCGGGTAATGCAATGCAAAAAGACCTACCATTTTTAGCTTTAGAACAGCAGCAATAACACTGACAAACAACATTTTCTTTCTTATATAAGAATAAGTGTTCTTAGGTCAGTTTCTTGCGCTGATTTCAAATTTGAAATCCGTTTATCTCTATCACGTCAGGTTCTTAATATATTTGTGAATAAATATATTTTTGGGAAACCGTTATTTGCTCCGTTTCATTTTTACTATATAACTTATTAAAAATTAATAAAATGCAAAATAATTCTACTTTTTATACTGCTAAAAGATGCATGACATATGTTATGCTATTTTCAAATAGTTACTGTATTTTGAAATAATTCTGAGCGAAATATGGCTTCTAGAAGTTGTAGAAATTTGGCTGATCTGTTCTGTTACTTGTGCAGATATTTTACCGATCGTGTTCACCAGAAAAACTTTACACCATTACTAAAGAAAGCAAATGAACTTTATTTCGATTCGAAAGTTGATGATGCAAATAAATCTTGGAAGCCAAATGCAGTTTGTTCGACTTGTGCAAATACATTGGCAGGTTGGTTACGAAAATCGCCGAAGCATAAGTCGATGCCTTTTGGAGTACCAGTAATATGGCGTGAACCGACAAATCACGCTACTGCTTGACAAATATCCATGGTTTCACTTTTAAAACTAGAAAGTCTGTGGTTTATCCAAATATTTAATCGGTTTCGAAACCAGTGCCTCATGATCCAATCACGTGTCCGATCCCAGTTCCACCAGAACATATCCGTTGGACGTGAATGAACCATCAGAAAGTGATAGGTATCATAGTTTACCTGCTTTAGAAACTAATTCTGACTCGGATTATATACCGGTGAATGATGGTGTTCCCTTAATTAACCATTCAGAACTTTCAGATCTAATACGTGATCTCGCTCTTACCAAAGGACAAGCGGAATTACTCTGTTCGCGACTCAAAGAATGGAATCTTTTAGCGCCCAATACTCCGATATCTAAATTTCGTCATAGACACAGAACTTGTTCAATACTTTGAGATGGATGATGACATTTGCTATTGCAAAGATGTAAACGGTCTAATGGTGCACCTCGGTCATGAGCACATAGTCAACGAATGGCGAATTTTCATCGACTCTTCCAAGACTAGTCTAAAAGCTGTGTTATTGCATAACGGAAATTTATTTTCTTCAATTCCAGTTCATATGAAAGAAACTTATGACAATATGGCTATATTTTTGGCAAAAATAAAGTACAATGACTACCAATGGCGGATTTGTGGAGACCTAAAGGTCATTGCAATTCTCACGGGCATGCAGACTGGGTATACTAAATTTTGTTGCTTCCTATGTGAATGGGACAGCCGCAACAGACAGGAACATTATGCAAGAAAGGTGTGGCCTATCAGGGATCGTATGCAGCTCGGGCATAAAAATGTAATACACGAGCCATTAGTTAACAAAGACAGCATCATTTTACCACCGTTACATATAAAGTTGGGGCTCATGAAGAATTTCGTAAAAGCGTTAGATAAAACAAGCAAAGCTTTCACTTATCTTCGAGAAAAGTTTCCGCAAGTTAGCGATGCAAAGATAAAGGAAGGTATCTTTGTAGGACCTCAAATTAGGAAAGTTATTGCAGACAAACAATTCGAGAACTTGTTACATGGTAGGGAACTTCGCGCATTGATGGCATTCAAATCGATCATCGATAACTTTCTGGGAAATCACAAATCTGTCGACTGTGTGCATATTGTTAAGCAGTGCATAGATGCATACAGAATTATGGGCGGTAACATGTCCCTCAAAATCCATTTGCTCGATTCGTGTCTTGACTTTTTCCCTGACGACCTTGGCGAAGTCAGCGATGAACATGGAGAACGATTCCATCACGATATCGCTGTAATGGAGTCACGTTATCAAGGACGGTGGAGTGTGACCATGCTTGCCGATTATTGTTGGAGGCTTCATCGCGATGTACTACATGCCATTCACCGACGAAAATCGACTGCAAAGAAATTCAAGCCTACATAACTGTTATACTTCTTGTACGAATGATGTTGTAATACTGTATGCGTTGTTAAAAAACTTCAATTGCGTATTTCTAGAGATCCCGACCTGATAGAGAAAAACGGTTTGCAGATTTAAAAACAGCGCATTAAAATTGACCAGAAAAACATAGAAATGTTAGGGAAAGAAAAAAAAAATTATTTTTTTGTTAGCCAGTGTAATTGAACATTGTAGCGAAAGGTTTTCCTAGTATGATAATAGTGGTAGAGCAGAAATAGAATCTCTCTCCAGAAAGTATGAAGTTCCAGTGCCCGAGAAGTACACTGGTATCACAATTGAGTTACGGCTGTGAATACTCTGAGCTGGACAATAGATTTAGACTTCAGAAGTATACGTTGCCACTTTCGCTATAATAACCCTATGTGATAATATAATTAAATTAGAAAAAGTAACTCAAAATTTAACAGTTAAAAATTTACCAAGTCAAATGAGTACAATTTCATAATTTATTATGTACATCTATATATTCTTGTATTGAGAAATGGGTGTTGGAAGATGGTAAAATGAATGATTATTTATAGTTACAAATTAAAATAAATAATAGAAAAAATCTTGGATGAAACTTCCAATGCAATTAGAACAGTCTGTCACAGTATACTGTTTATGTATTGCTATCTAGTTTCTAGATGATATCATCATTGACCATCGCTTTAGAAACGGCTCACAGGATTTGTTGGATGGATACACATAAAACTCATCTGATGTTAGCCACGTCTGCTTGAGGTTCCTGAGACACACTTGAATAAACAGACTGTCCTTCAGCCCGCCCTATAACTACGGGGGACTAAGGTGTTGAAGATTGGTTGACCTCTAGGCTTCAGTTAGCAGGATCAACGGTCCTCAAGTCTTTAGTTTCTCGATCAGGAATGATCATAAAAATTGGTCATAAAAACCTGGAACAAAAGGTAATAGGTGGCCATGGTGTTCCAACAATCTCACCACCAACTGCTGTTCATGATGCGACCATGTCTTCAGTGTTTGTATATAAATGAATGAATCATGGTAGTATGTTACAGAGATAGCATGATAAGATAATGTATACTGTGCAGAATTAACAAAATACATGAATAAATCACCTGTTATGATACATGGGTACGATATAACCTTTGCCTTCCACTTATGGATGCCAAGTCACTTATGTACTTGCTGGTATGTCGTAAGCTTCCAGGCAAGAACTAGCCATGATATATTTGGCTAACCAATTAATGGTTATGCTTCCTGACAATGCCGGTGGTGGTTATCTCTGGTTAGCGTAATAACATCTGAAATAAAATAATATTAGTCATACATATATCTTTAATAAACTTACATACCCTCTTAGGATTTATAAGCTCACGGTAATACTATATTGGGTGAAGTTAATCTGCCCTGCATGCAAGCGTGAAAAGATAGCTTTTCTTGCAGATACTGTCTTCCATTTTCTCACTCTGGCTTCTGGATTTAGTGTGTGAGATTTTCAACGCGCCGCTCTGTCCTTATATTTGAGTCTCTCGCCCGTACGAGAAAGCACACTTTGAAGTCCCATAAAGTTTTCGTTTCATCTCCTGGTTTGAGGCGATTTTGAGGCGATCTGTGCTTTTTCTGTACTTGTGTTCTCTTATTTTCATTACACACTTATATCCTTCCTTCCTTCCTATGTATCCTTTCATTTCCCCATATGAGGCTTTCATTCTATCCAGTTTATATTTAAATCCGTTTAGGCATGTAGTTATAATACATTTTTAAAGATTATTAGCTAACTTTTAGCAGATGTGATAACGATAAAAAAATGTTAATTATTTTATAAACTATTTGTATTTGAATAACATCCTTTTGGATATCATTTATAGTCTATCTCCTTTGGTGAATTATTTTTATTTAATTGTATTCCAACCAGGCGTTTTCTTGTAGTTTTAATTTTAATTTCCTGTAAAAGCAAACTTTTAAAGTCGGCCATTCATTCCTATATTCGCTATCCTACCTTTTTCAATACCGTCCGGCTGAACGTAAGTCACATTTTTTTCCCGCCTACTTCAAACTTCAAAGCAAGCTCCGTCACGTGTTATTGCTGCGCTGTGTGTGTGTGTGTGTCGCGCTACACATTTTTTCCACAAACAAAGCAAGAGGTACCAAATCTCGCTACAAACATGTTCTGAAATAGAATATAAATATTACACACACATGACGGTATGTTTTCAGGCACTCGTGAGAAATAAAGAAGTAGAACATTAGACAACAGACGTGAGTGGCTTACCGGGGAATCGAACCCAGGACCTTCCGTGCGGCACCCCCGTCTAGCTACGGAAGCGAATCACACTATCCCCCCTGCCATCTAAGCACCATAAAAATAGTGCTTCGATGACAGGGGTTATTAGCGCGACCCGCAACAAATAACACCGGAAATTTACCTAGGGCAATCCAGCATAGAATGACTGGTTTGGATAATTTATCTCCAGAACAAAAATAGGGAGAGAGTTAAAAACACAAAAGAATGGAAATTGGAGTTAGACAGGGATGGGATCAAGAAGTCATGAACAAATCTTGAACGAAAGGCATAGGTCAGGAAGGCGTGGCTTGAATTTATTCAAGACGTATCGGGTGTCGGAGTGGCACTGAAGTATAGCGTCCGCCTCTAATTTCAAAGGTACCAGGTTCGCTTGCAGCACATGGAACATAATTAATGGCATTTTTTTAAACAATCAGTGATTCCTAATGATGTCATACCTCTCCCTGATCTCCGGTAGTGAGATCAGATGCCTATCCTTCTCGGATAAGGGTGAAAAAAAATTAATAAAATAGGAGATCCTGTGTGTAAGTTGCGTACCATAAAAATTACTCGACAGTTATAAATCGTAAAGTGTAGGCCAAACGGCCGCTGCCGTTGCAAAAATTAAAAAAATCAGGAAACCTACCCACCACAAAAATATTTATATAATTGTGATTCCTTTATACACATTGGAAATTCGTGCTACAGAGTGTGTGCATTGTGCTGAGATTCTCCTTGTGTGATCTAAGGGAGGAGATCTAAGATCTCCACTGATGGAGTCATCCGTACGCAATGTAGCTGGTCCTTCAAATCAAACAGAAGACATGTGTTCCACGCTGAGCAGTGGGGTAATGAATGAATGAAGCATGGGAATATGAGTGCCAATGTGAAAAGAGCACAGACATATATAACTCGATATAATTCAACTAAAGTCGAGTGTGGCAGTGAAAGAGTTCAGGAGTTAAAGGCATGATAGCTTTGGAAAAAAAAACTCTGTGGTTCCTCCCCATCATTGGTGCCATAAGCACGTACTTTTTTTTGCTTTATGGTTAATCCCGCACTATATATATATATATATTTAATGGCCCCATGTAGTGCCCGGGGGGTCTCTGAAGAAGACACAGAAAGAATAGGAATACTGTACCATCAGGTTGTCATAGTGACCACAATATAAATTTGGCTAAGATGTGGGGGGGGGGGGGGGGCCGGGCAAATATAACTCATGTAAAACAAATAACTACAGAAACCACAGCTGTAAAAGCATGTGACTGATCGGTGCAGGGATTCCTGAAAGGAGTCTAGCAGTTGTACTGGCTTCATGCTCTGTAAGGAGCACGAAGAAACATGATGATGATAATATTTATTATGTAATGTGTGTAATGTATATGTGTTCCAATACATATGAGTACTTCCTATTCTACTGTTCCACTTATCTTTGTACGTTTATTTCCTCTTTGCTTGCTTGATATACTGGTTTCTCTGAAATACGTTCTTTTATATGTACTCTTTACATAGTGGTAAATGATGTATCTATACCCTGCTTAGATATATCTTTGTATTAAAATAAAAGACAATAACAACAATCAAAAAACTGGTGCACGTGGTATTAAATAATGTCTAGTTAAAATATTCTTCTTCTTTCTAACCCCAGGGTTTTGGGTTTTCATTTACCCTATTTTATCTGGGTGGAGTTCCAGGGTTTCCTTGCATACCCAATAGGGCTTGTGTTCGAAGAAGCGTATAGACCCTCTACCATTCCTGGACAGGTGATCTCTAGTTATAATACACCGGCATTACGCTAACATTCTTATACTGAACGCTGAAAGGTCATTTATCGGTGCTTCGCTGAAAGGAAATGACGGGAGATGCGTACAAAGACATTGGCGATTAATAAGTCATAATGTGAAGAAGCCATCGGAATCCATCATAGGACAGTCGATCAAGTGCTCAGTGGAGAGACATACACGAAAGCTAGGGCGCGTAATTAAGAGAACAGAGCTCAGAAATGTAAGGGACACATTGCTGCCCCTATAGCTTCGCCCAAAGGACGCCTCTACATTATCTCTAAGAGCGTATTATGAAATACTATTCGTAGTATCTGGTATTATTGAAAAAAAAGAAGGTAACATTAGTAAAAAAACATGACAACATTGGTTTACAAAAAACAGAGGGAAAAGTGAGAAACAGAGAAATGTGAGGAAAACAGAGATAGGGGGAGAGAATATTATTTAGAGACAGAAACAGAGACGCAATGACCAAGAGAGATTGAGGGACTAAGAGAGGAAATATGCACACGAGAGAAGAGATAATAAAAGTTACTATGTCAGGTGTTGCATGACTACTCTGTAATTTTCAGACTCGTCCTGTCCACTTTAAAGAATTTAAGATCACACATCATGGAACAAACGACTGTCGTTTTCTTCCTACGGATATTTAGCATCGATTCTCTGGACCTTTCAAACACCAAAGATGCGAACGACCACAGTGAAATAACTAATAGATACAATAAATAAACAATACTGTCATAGATTGCTTCTCCTTAGCTCTGCAGTAGTGGTCCACCAGTGGCCAACACTCAAGAGTATCTAATATGGGTCTTCAAAGGTGTCTACCTTCGCACAAGATTACTCTTGGCAGAGTTGTAGATAGAAGGATAATGATGCTTTTATCTCAAGGTAGTTTTCACAAGATGTTTTCAATGAACAATGCTGCATAGGGCAGAGCATTATTAACTTATATCTGATCCGACGCCTTTCGTGAAGAATTAAGCAATGGTTTTAGCCCGTTCAAGCCCCCAGCTGGTGTAAATCCAGCGAAATTCTTTTATAAGTATTTGCTCTATAGATGTAAATATATGTCTAGATGTATATATATATTAAAGAGTCTTGCTCATACATTTGCTTTCATACCTATAATAACTGAATCAACTAGGATTGTTTTGTTTTAAAATAACATGTAACAAATTTAATAATCAATTAGTCTTTAACAGATTAAAATAAGGATAGAATGATGGTGAATTGTAGATGTATATATAAAAGTGTCTTCACTGAGATAGGGGTGAGGATTAATGTTAGCCTCTCCGAATAATTATTCTCCCTTAGTATACACAGTATAACCCAGGGAATATGATTAGAAATCACCATTATTCTTCTAGTCACTTAAATGGGGAAAATGTGACTGGACAGCGCGAGGGCAATGGCTTGCTTGAATTACAATTAACATCGTACATATATCTCACAAAATGATACTATACACTTAAGACACGTGTGATGTAATCATCACTTCTCACTGCTCCTTTCGGAGTCTAAGGTCACCTCACCGCTGCTGTCGGTTTTCTGTACTACTAGCAAGAAGCAATCACCAGCGCTTGCTGTAGGGGTTTATGAATATACTATTTTTATATGTTGAGGTTGCCAGCCTGCTATGGCTGGTATAACCACTTAGCAAGTACAGACATCCACATCGACACGTCCAAGACAAAACCGATAGACTGAATAAGTATGGCCAGCAGGTTGGTCGGAACATCAATCTGAAGAAGACAGAGGTCATGACACTAAATGTGGGCAATCCTGAGCCAATAACAATAAGGAACCAGAAATAGAACAGACAGACACATTTACTTACCTAGGATGCTGTGGTGAGTTGGGATTATATAAATATTTATAGGGGACTTAATGTACTGATTGAGATCAGCTGTGAAGGTCTCTGTATCTAATAATATTGGCGTGTTACAGAGAACCTTGCTTGCTACCACATTTCGACCTCAATCAGACTTATTCTTGAATGTATGATGACTTCGTTTAATGTCTAGGGTTATGAAAGTAATGAAGTGAAAGTTCACAACAACCAACAGACAGATAACACTTAAGTTAAGATTCACAACAATTTACAACACAATGACAATCACAAACAGATAACACTCTAAAGATTTATCTTAAGTAAGTCAAGTGTTAAATTTTATACAATGTATTAGCTTTTTCAATATGTAGATATCCTGATCCTACTACAATGTGAATCAGGAATCACAATCAAATGTAAGCACAATGTTTATGTACACGAATTTATACAAAAGATCTTTGTCCAGACATATCATAGTATTGTAATATAAGTGTAGTGTTGTGATGTATTATTATGAGGTAATACTGGCTTTTAAGGCTAGGTTGTTGTTTGTCATCACGACTTCATGTGTTTGTTACAGGTGGAAATAATATTAAAGGATTCACAGATTCTGTTTCTTTAAACGTTCTGTCCCTTTTATAATAAAGTTCAGTTCAGGGGCATTTGATTCAAGGTTGGGCTTTACGTGCTGACATGCTCTTATCTCATAAGGCAGCTGCAGGAAACCTGTATCCTCTGCTCGCTTGCTTCTCAGTTTGATAATATGATAGGCAATGGCCACTATCTTGTGCATGGAGTCTGCTGCCAACTTTCTGGATCATGCAGTACTCAGACCGGACGATGCAATATCACCATCTATACCACGGTCCCTGAAAGTGAAGGTTATGCATCCTTCTTACTAACTAGTATACAATATTATTCCACACTGAAGTACATGACAGTACAAACAAACATAAAGTTCAGCGCTTTAGGCCAACTGCTAGCTTTTCATGTGACAATATACACCAGTATTCCTCTCCCTAATGGTTACAGCGCCTCTGCAATTCCAGTTGTAATCCCTTCCATACAATAGGATAGGTGTTATGTTACTATATGGCTATCCCATATATATATATATGCAGTTATACTCCTCTCTGACAATCTTTTACATGGTGGAGCAATATCTAGGCTTTGCCTCATGTTTGCTACTGAACCGCACACATACAGACATAATTTATCATTTCACATTCAATTTTCATATAAATACAGATCAAAAATGTCTAAAATACCACAATTCGTAAGGAAAACACACTAAAGATGACTGGCACAGTTTGATCTGCGGTATGTCCAAGCTGTTATCATATATTTAATTTTTGGATAACACTGCCTGATCTCATCTCTCTAAATGTGTAACGATATGGCGTCCCCTCTAAGATTTCTTCTGCCAATATCCAGTGTATTGACCAATCGTTTTGAATATATTCAAAAGAGTACCCAGTCATTCCAACATTTTAATTCACTTCTACTCCGTTTCTAGGCATTTATTTGTTATTCATAGGTCACCCAATCCAATTTCTTTTTACTTCAAAGTTCAGCCAATGGCCTCCCACGTACTATCTTAGACTTTCTGTCACTACTATGTTTCAACAAAATCAGGGATTTCCATACCAAGCAGATATGACCAAACCTGACAGTATCTCTGTTCTCTATATGTTGTATTACCAATATTTAATTATCTAATGGACTTTTTAGATAATTTATTACATATTCCTAGTCCACTAGCCTTCCTGTACACGAATATATAATTTTCAAGGGGCTAAGTGGTGTAGTTAAGAATACGATCTTTTTTCGATGTTAAGTGTTTAATTTCAACTACTACCTGTTCAGTCCTTTACGACTGTACTATCAGTATAAAGTTAGAAGCACTACGTAAAAAATCAGGTTTCCTAATAAGAATTAACCTGTTTTCAAAACTTAACATCGTATCGTTAGTTTTTTCATCACTGTTTATTTGAAAATCAGGCCATGCAAACGGCGTGCGAGATGGCTTACACAGCGACACACAGCGAGCGGCATAACTGCATGTGTCCCTCAGTGCATCTCTCTCTCTCTTAGTTCGTCCGTCTGTCTTTCCAAGGCTAACCTTTGTGCGCGATTTTGCACTAGTGTTTGTTTTAGTATCTAGGTCATTGAGAAAATACAGAACATATTTTATAGGGGGTGTGGCGATACAATTATTTGAAGAATGCAGCAGGGAAAGCAGAGATTTTGCGTTCATCCCTTCCGGCGTTATTAATCTCAGGCTTTTGCGCTATTGGGAAAGCACTGGTTTTGCTCCATTCTTCTTTCTTTCTTATATTTGCTTTCTGCTTTACATTTATGTTCTAATTTATATATGGGTATTAGAATTTTCACCACAGATGCATAGTAACACCTGACGGCGGAACAAGCAAGGACATTAACAACAGAATGAATCAAGCGAGAACTGCCTTCGCTAGTCTCAACAACATTTGGAAATCTTCCCAGTACAGCACACACACTAAATTAAGACTGTATGAGAGCTGTGTACTTTCTGTGCTTCTCTATGGCGCAGAATGCTGGAGATTAACAGAGAAGGAAATCTCGAAACTGTCCTCCTTCCACACAATCTGCCTAAGGAAAATTCCCCGAATCTTTCGGCCGAATACCATCAGCAACCAAGAATTACTTATTCGGAGTAACCAGGAGGACATGCACACCATCATAACTGGCAGACGCTGGAGTTGGGTTGGCCACGTCCTCAGAAGGGACCCTGATACCATCGCAAGAACAGCCATGCTATGGACCCCCGAGGGAAAGCGAAAGAGAGGCCGACCAAAAACAACTTGGCGGAGAACTGTGGAAGCCGAGATGCAAAGAATGAACCAGAGTTGGGGTACTGTACGAAGGATGGCCGCTGACAGAGCAAAGTGGAATTAGTTTGTTTCTGCTCTACAAGACGCCACCAGGCGTGATGGCCAGTGACTGCTTTGACGGTTGGCGGCTATGGATCAAAGAAGAAGAAGAAGTACAGACATGTCACAATTCACATTTTAAACTATATGTTCGCAACTTACCCTAAATGGGATATACAATCTCCTCGCACAGATGTATGGACACAGCACTTTGATTAGATGCTTCGAACACTAGTCTGGGAAATTTTATTATTCCTCTTATGACTTGATTCTGATTCCTTAAGTATCCAATCTTTGTTTTTAAAAATTTGTGTTCTCTTTTAAGTTATAAAGGCGTCCAAATACCTTGATCTCTCACTTATAATTTTGTAATTCTTTGTCCGATCCTTGTGCTTCTGGGAGTTGCTAATTTGACGTTGCGATGCAGTCTGATTTGTGTCTTCAATTTTGCTAGATTATATTTTCATTTCTCAGTTCAAATCCCAGATTTTACTTTTGGACCAACTGCCAATGAAAGTCATAGTCTATTCCAGCTCTCAAATTAATCCAATGGTAAGCTCTTTAGAACTATGTGGGTCGGGGTGTTAAATCCTTACTATCCGCCGCGTGTTTTAAAATATCAATTTTAAAATTTAAACGCGTGACCTCTTCCACATATGTCGTAATACTTCCGATTGCATTTTTATGCAAACTCACAAACACATCGGTGAACTCATTTCCTGGGCTAACTTCCGCCCATAATGTCTCATCTGACAAGTTATCTGTAATATTGATACAGAGATGGTCCAGCGGAAGCGATTACATATATCACCTGTGTTTGCGTACATTCCTCAGACGGGTCTCTTAAACAGCGAATCAGGCTTTCTTTCTATCGATCGTGCGCGATCACTTTGTGTCAACAAAGATCGTCTCTATCAAAGGTGGCTAAACGACTTAAGTCATAACAGTATTATCCGCTGACCTGTCTAATTAGCTTTGTCATGCTATGATTCACATCGTAAATAAGTCTGGGAGCGGCTAGCCAAAAAAAGGTAGCTGCATAAAATATTTCAAATAATAGGACGATGAAGGAGAGAGAGAGAGAAGGGTTCAAAAGTGCATGCACAAAACGTTTTCTGACAAATACATAATGTAATAAATGCTATTACACTTTTCTCGATAATAAATAAATATCCACATTGTAGGTGTTGAGCTTCAATATTAACTAAAATAAAAAAAAGTTCGTATGGATGAAATATTTGATGGCAACTGCTAAAAAGACATACATCGACCTAAAGGGGATCGGTATGAACAGCAGCTGTGAAGTAGTGCGATGAAAAAAAAAAGACAACCAGTTGGTGTGGATATCTTATGAGAATGAAACTCGATCAACCAACCGCGCATAATGTGTAAATACAGGAGACAAGAACAGAGAATAGGACTGGCCAAGACGAAAGAAGTGGCTGGTATACACGTTAAAGCACCACAATATAACAGCACACATGAAACAGTTGTGAACTGGCTCGGATATCATTAACACGGGTTGACATTTTATCGGTAATATAGACCAAATAGTTATAGTTGTCCCTCATCTACACTGGGGTGTAGAGGTTTGCCAGAGAGAACGCTATACTATCCTATCGGCTGTATCCCTCCTGGTCTGGTTCCAATCTCGTCGTCGGTCCTTCAGAGATTGTCTAATGTTGCCCTCGTAGCGAGCTCTGGGTCGTCCTGGAGGTCTTAATCCCTGGCTCTTGATTTCCCATATTTGTCGTAGTAGCCGTATCTTCTTCCATTCTTCAGACATGGCCAAACCATCACAATTGGGACTGTTCTACTTGGGTCTGCAGGGGCTGGGTTTTGAGGCCGTGACGTATCGTCTGGTTACGGACCATGTCTTTTCAGTCTCCGTTCTCAGATACCTCGTTTCTGAGGTTTTATAGACCAAATATGCTGCAGTTTATTAATTTTGGGGTACTGATTTCAAATATGACAAAACATAATTCACTTCACTTTCTTGAGACGTGCGTGTGTGTCCGATTGGCAGAGTGGTTAGAGCTCTGATCTCTCGTGGCAATGGTGCCGGGTTCGAATCATGATACCGACACGCACCAGTCTACCCAGCTGAAAATGGGTACCTGACTTTGAGTTAGAGAAGGAAAAGGCAGCGAGGAAGGTAATTGGTCACCCCACCTCTCGAAGCTAGACCCAGTGTGATGAAGTCTCTGGCACTTTACTTCCCTACAGCAGTACCTGCTATGGGTCTACTTTTACCTGTTTAAAGTTTGTTCTTTCGTTCGTTCGTTCTTTTAAGTGTTTGTCTACTGTAGGAATAAAACTTGCTTATTTGTTTTAGTAGGGATAATTAAAAAGTGAGGGTTGGCAACACTGGACAGTCGCTAACAAATGCAGTCGCTAAGATCAGTTTATTTGTGCATACATTTATGGCTAAGTATTGCATCTTATCTCTAGAGAGATATGTTTGGGACTGAATGAAAAAAGGGAGAAAGTGCAACATGCGGCCTGCGCTCATTTATCAGATAAGTAACGTTTTGTTACGTATGGAATCTTCCTTGATTTGAAAGTCACTGCCCTTCTGCTTGGCCTTCGTGGAGCATTCAGAAAGTATTCTCAGTTTCTGAGTTAATTAAACAGTGTAGCAGCAGAGAAGCACCACTATACAGAGAAATGGCAAGTGAGAGAAAAAACCCAACAGGAGGGTGACACTTAGGAGTCATGGCAGAAGTTGGCATGCTTCCCTAGAGACTCAAGGATGCAACAAAAAAAAAAAAAAAAAAAAAGGGTGGAATCACTTGTCTGACGTGCGGACGATTTCTGATGATCAGAGTACTTACTGTTGTAACGATATATACCTAGTTTCCTATCATCTCGTTTATCTGTAAGTCGCGCGTAATTTGGGTTACTCGCGTATAATTGGTTTGCTCGAGTGTAACTGGGTTACTCACGTGTAATTGGATTACCCCGGATGTAGTTGGGTTAGTCGGATTAATAGACGGCGGTCTAATTGTTCATTTTGAAGTGGATAATGCAGTTTCCCCGTAACGAGTTTTCTCAGAATGTGTTTAGTGTAACCTTTTTTAAGAAATTATTTATTCTCATGTGTTTTTATTTTTCAGAAGAACCGACTACAATAACCAACAGGACTTCCCAGCTGAACGCAGAGTAAGTTTACATTACATTAACTGAGAGATAGCGTCCGAGTGGTCAGAGCACTGGTCTCTTATGGCAAAGATACCGGGTTCGATTCACGATATCGAGACGCTTCAGTCTACCCATCTGTAAATGGGTACCTAACTTTGCACTTGAGTTAGGGAAGGAAAAGGCAGCGAGGAAGGGAACTGGCCACCCCCACCTCTCGATGCTGGACATTTGTCGTGAGAAATTCTAATCCACATATATAAATTAAAAAGTAAATGTAAAGCCTAACAAATAAATTCTATAAAAGGAAGAAGAACGGTAAAGAACAGTGCTGTCACAATGACAGTACTCGAAATCCCCTTTGTTTTATGCTTCGTCTGCAAATTGTAACGTTTCCACGTTAAATATAAGCCACTGCATAATACAAGCGTTTCCACAACACATTAAAACGGGTATTGCATTTCTAAGAAAAAACATTGAGAGGCACACTGCGTATGACCTAAATTAATTACACTAGGAATGGACAGATGGATGTAGGATGGAAAGAAGGGAGGGCTGAAAATCAGGAACGCATGCAACACTAAACACGCGTCTCGCTATTAATGCCACCCCCAACAAGCGTAACGCGATATACAATTACTACTATCACGCGTGTAAGGCCACATGCACTAACTTTTTTTTCAGACGGACAGTGATAAAAACACTACCCTTCCCAGAGTTAGGTTTTAAAAAACCTGGAAAACGCTTATTAGGAAAGATGACATTAGATGGATTTACGTTTGAAAACATGACAGTACCCAGACACCACATGGGGATTGAAGTGAACAGGAGGTGGTAGAAAATGCACATTTTGAACGCAGCCACCTAGCTCCCTTAGATTGAGATATTTGGATTCCTTAGGGCTTGCTGACACAGAATATGTTAAGTGTTACGCAAATAGTCCAGGAATTAATAAATTATAGGCAAAAGAAAATAATGAGGGTGTCAGACAACCTAAAAACTCGGAGTCGCTCAGTGGCAGAATTTTAAACCACCATTGTACGGAAATAGGCCACAAGTTACATTTGAATTGATTGGATGGAATGATATGTAAGGCTAAACACGATTAGTCGGACTATAAATGCTATCTTTTGTTGTCAAGGGAGACGGAAGTAAGAGTACTTTTTTTCAAACGATGGGGTAGAAATGGCCTGATTGGTTAGGTCTGTTAATATAGTTAATTGATAGCGTTAGTTCGAGACCACTAGTTCAAATAAGCTTGATAAAGCAACAGTGCGTTGAAGCCAGCTCATATTTTTGCTAAATAAAAGCCTGGAACATAAGCAGATGGGAATTTGTGCCAGTATTTGTGCCAGAATTCAGTGCTAGTCAACGTATCTGTGTTTATTTCCTTGAATTTTGGTAGGTTGAAATATTTGATCTCTTTTTAATGAAAATTGAATGTACATTGATAATTTATGTCTGTATATATGTGCAGTTCAGTAGCGAACATGAGACAAGGCCTATATCTATATATATATTGCTCCAACCTGAACAGAAGGTGTCGGAGAAAAGTCAAACTACATGGAATTACCACATAGTACACTGACACCTACCTTATGACATGGAAGGAATTATAGCTGAAAGTGCAGAGGCGTAGTAACCGTTAGAGAGGTTAATACTGGAGTAAGCTGCTTCAGAAGAAGATAGCAGTTAAACTAAAGCTCTGAACTCTGTGTTTTTGATGTATTGTGCTCAGTCTAGCCAGATAGTATAAATTGGTTCTGAAGTAGGAGGTACATCCTTCTTGTTTCAGGGACTGTGGTCCTAGTTATTGAAGCCGCACCTGGTCTGAGCGTTTGCTGAATCCAGAGGCTGACAGCATACTCTTGGGTCCCTATAGTAACCAGTGAGGTGTCTTCAGAACCAGTGAAGAAGTCTAGCAGAGGAGTCTTTGCCTGCCGCCATCACGAAAGTTAAGCCCTTCGTGGCCAACAGAGCTCAACAATTTGTACCCCTCCTTTTAAAATGAATTGTATTAATTAAAGAGGGGCAATTAATTGTTTTAATGTTCGGAACTGAGACCATCTCCAATACTAGTTCCAACATACACAAGCACATGCAGTCATGATGACCAATAAGAACATATCTTGAAGAACAAAACCAGTATTACCTCATATTACCACATCACAACTCACACACATAGATTACTAATATTGTATGTCAATGCACAGACCACATTTATCACTGTGTACATAATATTTGTAATTACATGTTATAATATTGCCTGGTTCACTGTGTAGTTGAATCAGGATCACTATTGTAGAGAAAATCAATACATCTGTATATATCTGAAATTTATCATTGAATCTTTTAAGATAGTCTTCTAGAGTGTTGACTGTTTGTGAGTGTCACAGTATTGTCAAGTATGGTGGAATAATTAAATTGTTTATCTGTTTGTTGTTGTGGTGACTTACACTTCATCATTTGCATAACCCTAGACATATAACGTTGCCAACACAATATTCCAGAATAATTCTGACTGAGATATAAATATGTGGCAGTAAGTAAGGTTATCTGTAAAACACTACACATATTAGATACAGATACCTTCACAGCTGATCTCAGTCAGTACAATAAGTCCCTATAAATATTTATATCATCCCACTTTACCACATATATTGGGGGCCCGTCCGGGATATTGAATCCTTTACTAGTATAAATATTGGGGGTAATTCACTTCAGGGAATATAAAAAGTTAAAAGGTATCCTTGGGTGGAATTAAATAAGGTTGAGCTCTTGGTGCCTGTTTTGTCCATTGGATATATAATTACAGATTATATTGTTTAGTTAGATATTTTATTTAATTACCTGATATAAAATGGCGGACCTGGCCAAATTTCGATCTGCGGCTGTACAGACTGCAAAAGAGTTGGGATTAGATGGGCAAGTTATGATTACCTATGTCACTACTGAATGTGACAAATTTATTGAACGGGAAGAAAGAAGATTAGAAAAAGAGGCCGAAAGAAGGTTAGAGGCTGAAAAAGAAATTAAGAGGTTGCAGATTGAGGCTGACAAAGAGGCTAAAGCATTGGAGGCTGATAGGGAGATTAAGAGGCTCCAAGTAGAAGAACAAAAGGCAGAAAGGGAAGAGAAGAGATTAGCTGCAGAAATAGAAGCAGAAAAGGAGGAGAAGAGATTACAAAGGGAACATGAGCTACGACTAAGGGAGTTTGAGTTTCAGGGCCATGCTCCTGAAAATGGTGCCAGTCCCTTTGCCTCTGATGCTACTGCTACTCAGGGAGCCTCAACCTCAGCTATGAACTTTCATTTAGATCATTTTGTTGAGAAAGACGATGATATTGAGAGCTATATAAATAGATACGAATTATTAGCTGAAGTGGGATGTTATAGATATTTATAAGGGACTTAGTGTACTGACTGAGATCAGCTGTGAAGGTATATATATATATCTAATAAGAGTAGTATATTATATATATAACCTTACTTGCTGCCACATATCTATATATCTCAGTCAGAATTATTCTGGAATAGTGTGGTGACTACGTTTTGTGTCTAGGGTATGTGTATGGTGAAGTGTAAGTCACAACAACAGACAGATAAACAATTTAATTTAATCCACTACTCTTAACAACACTGTGACACTCACATACATATAACACTCTATGAGAATAGCTTAAAGAAGTCACTCGTAACGGTTCAAATAACAATATGTATTCATTACTGGCATGAAGGAATATGTGTCCTGATTCAACTACAAGGGAACCAGGAATCACAATCAATTTAAATTACAAGTTATGTACAGAATGTATTTAATATGAATATTGTAGTGACATATATTAGTACAAATGTTCTATGTGTGTCAGTTGTGTAGTAGTAAAATGAGGTAATACTGGTTTTGTTTTGTTCAAGCTCTGTTGGTATTGGTCATCATGACTTCAATAGTTTGTCTTTAGGGACTATTATTGGAGATGTTCACAGTTCCTGATTTTAAGACAAGTAAATTCCCCTCTGAATAGTATTTTTATAAAGTTATTTCAAGATGAGGGGACATAATGTTGAGCTCAGCTGGCCAATTCGCTTATCTGGCGTGATGGCGGCAGGAAAGGACTCCTCTGCTCGAATTCTCCTCTGGGCTCAGGAGACACCTCACTGATAGCTAAAAAGACCAAGGAGTATGCTGTCCGACTCTGGATTCAGCAAATCTCTGATCAGATGCTGCTCACTACCATCAAGACCACTGTCCCTGAAATCAAGAAGGATGTACCTTCTACTTCATAACTAATTTATATTCTCTTTTACACTGATCACAATACAGCACAAACATTGCGTTCAGAGCGTTAGGCCAACAGTCAGCTTCATTTGAAATACTTTATTCCAGTATTACCCTTCTTAATGGTTACTACGCCTCTGCACTTCCAGCATTATTTCTTTCTAGTCCATCATCCAGGTGTCAGTGTACTATTTGGCCATTCCATGCCGTTTTACTTCTCTCCGACACCCTCTGTTCAGGCTGGAGCATTATAGGCTTTACCTCACGTTTGCCACTGAACTACACATATATATACAGGCATAAATCAACAATTCACATTCAATTTTTCATTAAAAGATACTGAATGGTTCAAGCTTACCACAATTTCATGGAAATAAACACAGATACGTTGATTAGCAATGAATTCTGGCACAAACTGGCACAAATTCCGTTCTGCCTATGTTCCAGGCTTTTATTTTAGCAAAAATGTGAGCTAGCTTCAACGTACTGTCGCTTTATCAAGCTTATTTGAATTAGTGGTCTCGAACTAACGCTCCCAAGTGTGTATATCAGCGAGACTGGCCAATGAGCCACGTTTCGACAAGTGTTTGAAAAAATGTTATCTTTTCCCGTCTCCCCCAACAACCAAGATAGTATTTATAGCCCGACCAATCGTGGTTAGGCTTTCATTTGTTGCGCTCCAATCAATTTGGAGTTTACATGGTAGGCTATTTATGTAACGTAAGGTTTTTTCAAACACGTTATAAAAAAAAAATTTTATGAGCAGAAATGATTTTATGCTGTCAGGCACCCCCAATATTTTATTTTGGGTATAATTTATTAATTCCTGGACTATTTGCGTAACGTTTTACATATTATTTGTCAGCAAACCCTAAGGAACCCAAAAATACTAATTTAAAGGAGCTACGTGGCTGCGTTCAAAATATGCAATTTCTTCTATCTCCTGTTTAGAAGATGTGCTGTCTGGGTACTGTTATGTGTTCAAACGTAAACCCATATAATGTTGTCTTTTCTAATAAGAGTCTGTTATGATTTATAAACCTAACTCTGGGAAAGGGTAGTGTATTTTATCACTGTCCGTCTGAAAAAAAAATTAGTGCATGTAGACTTACACGCGTGATGGTAGTAATTGTGTATCGCGCGAAGCGGGTTTAGTGTTCGGCTTTCTGCCTCTCCCTTCTCTTTTTATCCCTTTAGTCCATCTGTTCGTTCGTTTTGGTAACGCAGTATAATTAATGTTAGGGTTAATTTAGGTCATTACGCAGTACGTCTCAATGTTTTTCCAAGAATTACAGCACACGTTTCATTGAAGAAGGCGGGTAATAATACAGTAAGCTTTACTATCAACGTGAAAGCGTTACAATTTGCAGACGAAGCAGAAAACAAGGGGGATTTCGAGTACATTCTTTGTGACAGCACTGTCATTTTCCCATTGCTCTTCTCTTTATTAATTTTATTTGTTAGGCTTTATATTTACCTAATAATTTATATATGTGGATTAGAATATTTCATGACACTTCCCCTCTTAAAACAGACATTATATGTCAGTCCTTTATTCTATATACACATAGAGAAATTTATTATTATTTCTGGGGTTTACGGTGATTCTCATCACACGGATGGCGGCTTAAAAAATCCGCTCCCAGATTTGTTTTTCCAGATATATATTCAATGCTAAAATTATATGGAGCCAGAAGCAAAGACCATCGGAGTAACCTAGAGTTCTCATGCTTAGCCTGTGCTAAAAACGATAAAGGTTTGTGGTCAGTTTGCAACTTAAATGCCTTCCCATATAGATAAATATTGAATTTCTTTATTGCCCATATTACTGCAAGACATTCTTTTTCGCTAGTTGAGTAGTTGATTTCAGCTTTATTCAACTTTCTGCTAGCATATGCCACTGGGCTTAATTCCCCATCCAATGCATCTGATTTCTGTAGTAAAGTTGCACCTAGCCCAATATTACTTGCATCCGTCCTTACTATGAATTCTTGACTTAAGTCAGGTAATTTCAAAATGGGTTTACTTGTGAGCTTTTCCTTCAATTCTTGGTAAGTCATTTCACATTGTGGTGTCCATGTAATGCGATCTGGAAGTCCTTTACGTGTCAATTCCGTTAAAGGTGCACATATGGAATTAAAGTTTTTGATATACTTCTGGTAGAAACCACATAATGAGACAAAGGATCTCACGTCCTTCTTGGTTTGTGGTCTCGGGGCTTTCTGTAGTTTCTCTAAATTCTTTGGGTCAGGGGTCATGTTTCCCTGATAAACTGTGTGTCCCAAAAATTCCAATTCTTTACATCCAACGCAACATTTGGTTGGTCGGGCTGTTAAATTTGCCTCCCTAAGTCGATCAAACAGCATGTTCAGAGAGTCAATGTGTTCCTCAAATGTTTCTGTTGCTATAAGGATATCATCCATAAAATTTGTTATACAGGGATTATTCAGAGGATCCAATAATTTTCTCATCATTCTAGAGAAGACACTAGGCGCATTCTTCAATCCAAATGGCAATCTATTAAACTCATAGTGTCCTTCTGAGGTACTAAAAGCTAGGTATGGTCTAACCTCAGGCTTTACTGGAATCTGATAGTATCCTTTACTCAGATCCACTTTTGAGAAATATTTAGCTTTATTTAGTCTGGCAAACAGCTGATTTGTATCCGGCAATGGATCCACCTGTCCTTCTGTAATAGCATTCAGTCTCCTGTAATCTATACAGAGTCTATGTTCTCCAGAGGGCTTCCTTAAGAGTACAACACCGGAGCTATACGAAGACTCACTGTGCGAAATAATTCCTTCCTTCAATAGATAGTCTATCTCTTCCTTCAAAGCTTTTTCCTTAGCAAACGGAATCGAATATGGTTTCATACAGACAGGTGTGGAGTCTATGAGTTTCATATCATATTCCAATAGGTTTGTATGTCCTGGTCGGTCTGTTAACACCTCTGCATGATTATTTAGAACCTGTTGCACTCTCTCTTTCTGAGTTTTCGTTAAATGTGTACTGATTTTCACCTGTGCTGCTGTCTCACAGGGGTGTAATGGATATTCAACTGATGAAAGTGGTTCCTTTTTCATCTCCATGGCGATGGACAAGGTCAACAAGTGTGTCTCTTCCTGATGTTCTCTTTCCAAATATTTCTTCAGGAGATTCACATGATAGATTTTTTCTTTCCCCTTCTTATCTATCTTATAATTTGTTCTAGACACCTTCTCTAGAACTGTATATGGACCCTGCCATCCAATTTGTAACTTATTCTGACTCCCGGGCAAAAGAAGCAGTACCTTCTCTCCCACAGCCAAATTTCTGTCTTTCGCCTTCCTGTTATAATAGGCAGCATGTTTCTTCCTGGCTTGTTTCAAATTTTCATTGGCAAGTTTCCAGCCAGTTTTTAACCGAGTGGTCAGCTCATTCACATACTGGTATGAAGATGTAATGTTTTCCTCTGCCTTTTCATCAGTCCACGTTCTTAACAAAGCTACATATGGACCTTTAATTGTGTGGACCTATTTGTCCATGCACCGGTATGGTCTCTTCCACTCGAAGCTTTATAGTGATGATTTTTCCTCCCAGAATTATCATTCACAAAACGACCGCTACCAATTTTTCTTTTGGGGCTTTCCCCCCTCTTAAAATTCTTGATGAGAGATTTCCTCTCTACATCCTCTTCCTCCAGTTTGTTTAAGTCCGATTGAGGGATTTTCGGCTTATCCTGGGGTAAGACATCTTTTCGCACTCTCCGCATAGTGGCCATTGTAAAACAGTTAAGTGAAGCTTGTCCGTGAAAAGGGGCTTCCCATTCCATTTGGTCCACTTTATCAAATCTATTTTTCTTTTTATTGTCAGGCCTGATTTTGCCCCGTGGCGTGTCCAGGTCCTGATCCATGTTCCCACTTGTGGGTGTTCCCTCATGTGCTATGCTACACCTTTCTACAAAATTCTCAATGTCCCATCTTGCTTTGGGCCAATAATAATTGTGAGCCACCTTTTGAATGATGGTACCTATCTTCTCATGGTCCCCATCTGGTTTCACATGTAGGCTCCTTATTAATTCTGTCCTGTATCTTTTTGGAAGAACCAGCTGTCCGTGACCATGGGATCTAGTTCCGGCCTTCCTATACATCAACTTGTTTTTCATGTAAAAATCTCCCTTGCCTGGAGTTGTATGACAAGTTGACAATTTTCTGAAACAAGGCTTGAGTGTTTTATCCCCAGCCTGTGCCTTCCTCATCTCTTCTGGAGTGGTATCTAACATAATATCCTCCTCCTGTCTTGAGGTCGACCTGACCTGAAGGGTTGCCATATACACAGGTTTCCTTCTGCAACGGTCAGTGTCATGATTGTCCATCTGACAATTTTTACACCACCTTTTTCCTTGGTTGAAAGATTTTCTTTCATCATATTTCCTTTCATCGAATTGTGGGAATTTATTTTTATTGTCATACCGTGGCCTATCAAATTGGTGCTTACCTTTATTTTGATCCTAGGGATCAAATTTATTAAAGTTCTGTGGTGCCCTAAAGTTGTCCACCTGTTTCTTTTTATTACCTGTTACCTCTGCTTGAGCTGCTTGATACCTTTCAGCAACATTTAGCAACTCACCCAGCCTCTCTGCACCTTGTTCCATGAGAAACTTTCTCAGGTCTGGAGCCATGGACTCTCTTAGTTGCTCTATAAGGACCATTTCCTTAAGATCTTGGGTTTTCCCCAGAGAAGTCCATTTCTCCAAGTATGTCTCTATTCGTGCAGAGAACTGGTGATAGGTTTCACCTGACAGTAGTTTAGCATTCCTAAATTTTTTCCTGTAAAACTCTGCATTCTTTTCATACCTTAACAAAAGAGCCTGCTTTAGCATGTCATAATTTTCCTGATCACCTCTGCTCATTTTTGCAAAAACTTCATAAGCTGCCCCACGAAGTCCCTGAGATAACTTTAAGCTCCACCTTTCTCTCTCCAACCCATACGTGGTAGCTAATAGTTCGTACCTATTTATATAGCTCTCAATATCATCGTCTTTCTCAACAAAATGATCTAAATGAAAATTCATAGCTGAGATTGAGGCTCCTTGAGTAACCGTAGCATCAGAGGCAAAGGGACTGGCACCATTTTCAGGAGCATGGCCTTGAAACTCAAACTCCCTTAGTCGTAATTCATGTTCCCTTTGTAATCTTTTCTCCTCCTTTTCTGCTTCCCTCTCTGCAGTCAATCTTCTTTCTTCTGCAGCTTGTCTTCTTTCCTCGGCTTCCCTTTCTGCAGCTAATTTCTTAGCCTCAGCCTCAATCTGCAACCTCTTAGTCTCAGCCTCAGCTTCAAATTGTAACTTCTTAATTTCCCTTTCAGCCTCTAACCTTCTTTCGGCTTCAAACCTTCTTTCTTCGCGTTCAATAAATTTGTCACATTCCGTAGTAACATAGGCAACCATAACTTGCCCATCTAATCCTAACTCTTTTGCAGTCTGAACCGCAGCAGATCGAAATTTGGCCAGGTCCGCCATTGTCTATCAGGTAACTTAATACAATGTCTAACCAACAATTCAATCTCTAATGGACAAAACAGGCACCGTGAGCTCAACCTTATTTAATTCCACCCAAGGATACCTTTTAATTCTTATATTCCCTGAAGTGAATTACCCCCAATATTTTTAATAGTTAAAGATTCAAAATCCCAAGAGCGAGACCCCAATATATGTGGTGAAGTGGGATGTTATAGATATTTATAAGGGACTTAGTGTACTGACTGAGATCAGCTGTGAAGGTATATATATATCTAATAAGAGTAGTATATTATATATATAACCTTACTTGCTGCCACATATCTATATATCTCAGTCAGAATTATTCTGGAATAGTGTGGTGACTACGTTTTGTGTCTAGGGTATGTGTATGGTGAAGTGTAAGTCACAACAACAGACAGATAAACAATTTAATTTAATCCACTACTCTTAACAACACTGTGACACTCACATACATATAACACTCTATGAGAATAGCTTAAAGAAGTCACTCGTAACGGTTCAAATAACAATATGTATTCATTACTGGCATGAAGGAATATGTGTCCTGATTCAACTACAAGGGAACCAGGAATCACAATCAATTTAAATTACAAGTTATGTACAGAATGTATTTAATATGAATATTGTAGTGACATATATTAGTACAAATGTTCTATGTGTGTCAGTTGTGTAGTAGTAAAATGAGGTAATACTGGTTTTGTTTTGTTCAAGCTCTGTTGGTATTGGTCATCATGACTTCAATAGTTTGTCTTTAGGGACTATTATTGGAGATGTTCACAGTTCCTGATTTTAAGACAAGTAAATTCCCCTCTGAATAGTATTTTTATAAAGTTATTTCAAGATGAGGGGACATAATGTTGAGCTCAGCTGGCCAATTCGCTTATCTGGCGTGATGGCGGCAGGAAAGGACTCCTCTGCTCGAATTCTCCTCTGGGCTCAGGAGACACCTCACTGATAGCTAAAAAGACCAAGGAGTATGCTGTCCGACTCTGGATTCAGCAAATCTCTGATCAGATGCTGCTCACTACCATCAAGACCACTGTCCCTGAAATCAAGAAGGATGTACCTTCTACTTCATAACTAATTTATATTCTCTTTTACACTGATCACAATACAGCACAAACATTGCGTTCAGAGCGTTAGGCCAACAGTCAGCTTCATTTGAAATACTTTATTCCAGTATTACCCTTCTTAATGGTTACTACGCCTCTGCACTTCCAGCATTATTTCTTTCTAGTCCATCATCCAGGTGTCAGTGTACTATTTGGCCATTCCATGCCGTTTTACTTCTCTCCGACACCCTCTGTTCAGGCTGGAGCATTATAGGCTTTACCTCACGTTTGCCACTGAACTACACATATATATATACAGGCATAAATCAACAATTCACATTCAATTTTTCATTAAAAGATACTGAATGGTTCAAGCTTACCACAATTTCATGGAAATAAACACAGATACGTTGATTAGCAATGAATTCTGGCACAAACTGGCACAAATTCCGTTCTGCCTATGTTCCAGGCTTTTATTTTAGCAAAAATGTGAGCTAGCTTCAACGTACTGTCGCTTTATCAAGCTTATTTGAATTAGTGGTCTCGAACTAACGCTCCCAAGTGTGTATATCAGCGAGACTGGCCAATGAGCCACGTTTCGACAAGTGTTTGAAAAAATGTTATCTTTTCCCGTCTCCCCCAACAACCAAGATAGTATTTATAGCCCGACCAATCGTGGTTAGGCTTTCATTTGTTGCGCTCCAATCAATTTGGAGTTTACATGGTAGGCTATTTATGTAACGTAAGGTTTTTTCAAACACGTTATAAAAAAAATTTTATGAGCAGAAATGATTTTATGCTGTCAGGCACCCCCAATATTTTATTTTGGGTATAATTTATTAATTCCTGGACTATTTGCGTAACGTTTTACATATTATTTGTCAGCAAACCCTAAGGAACCCAAAAATACTAATTTAAAGGAGCTACGTGGCTGCGTTCAAAATATGCAATTTCTTCTATCTCCTGTTTAGAAGATGTGCTGTCTGGGTACTGTTATGTGTTCAAACGTAAACCCATATAATGTTGTCTTTTCTAATAAGAGTCTGTTATGATTTATAAACCTAACTCTGGGAAAGGGTAGTGTATTTTATCACTGTCCGTCTGAAAAAAAATTAGTGCATGTAGACTTACACGCGTGATGGTAGTAATTGTGTATCGCGCGAAGCGGGTTTAGTGTTCGGCTTTCTGCCTCTCCCTTCTCTTTTTATCCCTTTAGTCCATCTGTTCGTTCGTTTTGGTAACGCAGTATAATTAATGTTAGGGTTAATTTAGGTCATTACGCAGTACGTCTCAATGTTTTTCCAAGAATTACAGCACACGTTTCATTGAAGAAGGCGGGTAATAATACAGTAAGCTTTACTATCAACGTGAAAGCGTTACAATTTGCAGACGAAGCAGAAAACAAGGGGGATTTCGAGTACATTCTTTGTGACAGCACTGTCATTTTCCCATTGCTCTTCTCTTTATTAATTTTATTTGTTAGGCTTTATATTTACCTTAAATTTGATCCTAGGGATCAAAACAAAGGTAAGCACCAGTTTGATAGGCCACGGTATGACAATAAAAATAAAATCCCACAATTCGATGAAAGGAAATATGATGAAAGAAAATCTTTCAACCAAGGAAAAAGGTGGTGTAAGAATTGTCAGATGGACAATCATGACACTGACCGTTGCAGAAGGAAACCTGTGTATATGGCCACCCTTCAGGTCAGGTCGACCTCAAGACAGGAGAAGGATATTATGTTGGATACCACTCCAGAAGAGATGAGGAAGGCACAGGCTGGGGATAAGACCCTCAAGCCTTGTTTCAGGAAATTGTCAACTTGTCATACAACTCCAGGCAAGGGAGATTTTTACATGAAAAACAAGTTGATGTATAGGAAGGCCGGAACTAGATCCCATGGTCACGGACAGCTGGTTCTTCCAAAGAGATATAGGACAGAATTAATAAGGAGCCTACATGTGAAACCAGATGGGGACCATGAGAAAATAGGTACCATCATCCAAAAGGTGGCTCACAATTATTATTGGCCCAAAGCAAGATGGGACATTGAGAATTTTGTAGAAAGGTGTAGCATAGCACATGAGGGAACACCCACAAGTGGGAACATTGATCAGGACCTGGACACGCCAAGGGGCAAAATTAGGCCTGAAAATAAAAAGAAATATAAATTTGATAAAGTGGACCAAAGGGAATGATAAGCCCCTTTTCACGGACAAGCTTCACTTAACTGTTTTACAATGGCCACTATGCGGAGAGTGCAAAAAGATGTCTTACCCCAGGATAAGCCGAAAATCCCTCAATCGGACTTAAACAAACTGGAGGAAGAGGATGTAGAGAGGACATCTCTCATCAAGAATTTTAAGTGGGGAGAAAGCCCCAGGAAAAGAATTGGTAGCGGTCGTTTTGTGCATGATAATTCTGGGAAGAAAAATCATCACTTCAGCGCTTCTAGTGGAACAGACCATACCGGTGCATGGACAAATAGGTCCACAAAATTAAAGGTCCATATGTAACGCTGTTAAGAACGTGGACGGATGAAAAAGCAGAGGAAAATATTACATCCTCATACCAATATGTAAACGAGCTGACCACTCGTTTAAAAACTGGCTGGAAACTTGCCAATGAAAATTTGAAACAAGCCAGGAAGAAACATGCTGCTTATTATAACAGGAAGGCAAAAGACAGAGATTTGGCTGTGGGAGAGAAGGTACTGCTTCTTTTGCCCGGAAATCAGAATAAGTTACAAATTGGATGGCAAGGTCCATATACAGTTCTAGAGAAGGTGTCTAGAACCAATTATAAGATAGATAAGAAGGGGAAAGAAAAAATCTATCATGTGAATCTCCTGAAGAAATATTTGGAAAGAGAACATCAGGAAGAGACACACTTGCTAACCTTGTCCATTGCAATGGAGATCAAGAAGGAACCACTTTCATCATTTGAATATCCATTACACCCCTGTGAGACAGCGGCACAGGTGAAAATCAGTACGCATTTAACGAAAAATCAGAAGGAGAGAGTGCAACAGGTTCTAGATAATCATACAGAGGTGTTAACAGATCGACCGGGGCATACAAACTTATTGGAATATGATATGAAACTGATAGACCCCACACCTGTCTGTATGAAGCCTTATTCGATTCCTTTTGCTAAGGAGAAAGCTTTGAAGGAAGAGATAGACTATTTGTTGAAGGAAGGAATTATTTCACACAGTGAATCTTCGTATAGTTCCAGTGTTGTACTTTTAAGGAAACCCTCTGGAGAACATAGACTCTGTATAGATTACAGGAGACTGAATGCTATTACAGAAGGACAGGTGGATCCATTGCCGGATACAAATCAGTTGTTTGCCAGGCTAAATAAAGCTAAGTATTTCTCAAAAGTGGATTTGAGTAAAGGATACTATCAAATTCCAGTAAAGCCTGAGGTTAGACCATATCTAGCTTTTAGTACCTCAGAAGGACACTATGAGTTTAACAGATTGCCATTTGGATTGAAGAATGCACCTAGTGTCTTCTCTAGAATGATGAGAAAAGTATTGGACCCTCTGAATAACCCATGCATTACAAATTTCATGGATGATATCCTTATAGCAACAGAAACCTTTGAGGAACACATTGACTCTCTGAACATGCTGTTTAATCGACTTAGAGAAGCGAATTTAACAGCCCGACCAACCAAATGTTGCGTTGGATGTAAAGAATTGGAATTCCTGGGACACACAGTTTATCAGGGAAATATGACCCCTGACCCAAAGAATTTGGAGAAACTAAAGAAAGCCCCGAGACCACAAACCAAGAAAGACGTGAGATCCTTTGTCTCATTATGTGGTTTCTACCAAAAGTATATCAAAAACTTTAATTCCATATGTGCACCGTTAACTGATTTGACACGTAAAGGAAACCCAGATCGAATTACATGGACACCACAATGTGAAATGGCTTACCAAGAATTGAAGGAAAAGCTCACAAGTAAACCTATTTTGAAACTACCTGACTTAAGTCAGGAATTTGTAGTAAGAACGGATGCCAGTAATATTGGGTTAGGTGCAACTCTGCTACAGAAATCAGATGCATTGGATGGGGAATTAAGCCCAGTGGCATATGCTAGCAGAAAGTTGAATAAAGCTGAAACCAACTACTCAACTAGCGAAAAAGAATGTCTTGCAGTAATATGGGCGATAAAGAAATTCAATATTTATCTGTATGGGAAGGCATTTAAGTTGCAAACGGATCAGAAACCCTTGTCGTTTCTAGCACAAGCTAGGCATGAGAACACTAGATTACTCCGTTGGTCATTATTGCTACAGCCATTTGAGTTTAGCATAGAGTATATAAGTGGAAAAACAAATCTGGGAGCGGATTTTTTAAGCCGCCATCCGTGTGATGAGAATCACCGTAAGCCCCAGAAAGAATAAATTTCTCTATGTGTATATAGAATTATAGACTGACACATAACGTCTGTTTTAAGAGGGGAGGATTTGTCGTGAGAAATTCTAATCCACATATATAAATTAAAAAGTAAATGTAAAGCCTAACAAATAAATTCTATAAAAGGAAGAAGAATGGTAAAGAACAGTGCTGTCACAATGACAGTACTCGAAATCCCCTTTGTTTTATGCTTCGTCTGCAAATTGTAACGTTTCCACGTTAAATATAAGCCACTGCATAATACAAGCGTTTCCACAACACATTAAAACGGGTATTGCATTTCTAAGAAAAAACATTGAGAGGCACACTGCGTATGACCTAAATTAATTACACTACGAATGGACAGATGGATGTAGGATGGAAAGAAGGGAGGGCTGAAAATCAGGAACGCATGCAACACTAAACACGCGTCTCGCTATTAATGCCACCCCCAACAAGCATAACGCGATATACAATTACTACTATCACGCGTGTAAGGCCACATGCACTAACTTTTTTTTCAGACGGACAGTGATAAAAACACTACCCTTCCCAGAGTTAGGTTTTAAAAAACCTGGAAAACGCTTATTAGGAAAGATGACATTAGATGGATTTACGTTTGAAAACATGACAGTACCCAGACACCACATGGGGATTGAAGTGAACAGGAGGTGGTAGAAAATGCACATTTTGAACGCAGCCACCTAGCTCCCTTAGATTGAGATATTTGGATTCCTTAGGGCTTGCTGACACAGAATATGTTAAATGTTACGCAAATAGTCCAGGAATTAATAAATTATAGGCAAAAGAAAATAATGAGGGTGTCAGACAACCTAAAAACTCGGAGTCGCTCAGTGGCAGAATTTTAAACCACCATTGTACGGAAATAGGCCACAAGTTACATTTGAATTGATTGGATGGAATGATATGTAAGGCTAAACATGATTAGTCGGACTATAAATGCTATCTTTTGTTGTCAAGGGAGACGGAAGTAAGAGTACTTTTTTTCAAACGATGGGGTAGAAATGGCCTGATTGGTTAGGTCTGTTAATATAGTTAATTGATAGCGTTAGTTCGAGACCACTAGTTCAAATAAGCTTGATAAAGCAACAGTGCGTTGAAGCCAGCTCATATTTTTGCTAAATAAAAGCCTGGAACATAAGCAGATGGGAATTTGTGCCAGTATTTGTGCCAGAATTCAGTGCTAGTCAACGTATCTGTGTTTATTTCCTTGAATTTTGGTAGGTTGAAATATTTGATCTCTTTTTAATGAAAATTGAATGTACATTGATAATTTATGTCTGTATATATGTGCAGTTCAGTAGCGAACATGAGACAAGGCCTATATCTATATATATATATTGCTCCAACCTGAACAGAAGGTGTCGGAGAAAAGTCAAACTACATGGAATTACCACATAGTACACTGACACCTACCTTATGACATGGAAGGAATTATAGCTGAAAGTGCAGAGGCGTAGTAACCGTTAGAGAGGTTAATACTGGAGTAAGCTGCTTCAGAAGAAGATAGCAGTTAAACTAAAGCTCTGAACTCTGTGTTTTTGATGTATTGTGCTCAGTCTAGCCAGATAGTATAAATTGGTTCTGAAGTAGGAGGTACATCCTTCTTGTTTCAGGGACTGTGGTCCTAGTTATTGAAGCCGCACCTGGTCTGAGCGTTTGCTGAATCCAGAGGCTGACAGCATACTCTTGGGTCCCTATAGTAACCAGTGAGGTGTCTTCAGAACCAGTGAAGAAGTCTAGCAGAGGAGTCTTTGCCTGCCGCCATCACGAAAGTTAAGCCCTTCGTGGCCAACAGAGCTCAACAATTTGTACCCCTCCTTTTAAAATGAATTGTATTAATTAAAGAGGGGCAATTAATTGTTTTAATGTTCGGAACTGAGACCATCTCCAATACTAGTTCCAACATACACAAGCACATGCAGTCATGATGACCAATAAGAACATATCTTGAAGAACAAAACCAGTATTACCTCATATTACCACATCACAACTCACACACATAGATTACTAATATTGTATGTCAATGCACAGACCACATTTATCACTGTGTACATAATATTTGTAATTACATGTTATAATATTGCCTGGTTCACTGTGTAGTTGAATCAGGATCACTATTGTAGAGAAAATCAATACATCTGTATATATCTGAAATTTATCATTGAATCTTTTAAGATAGTCTTCTAGAGTGTTGACTGTTTGTGAGTGTCACAGTATTGTCAAGTATGGTGGAATAATTAAATTGTTTATCTGTTTGTTGTTGTGGTGACTTACACTTCATCATTTGCATAACCCTAGACATATAACGTTGCCAACACAATATTCCAGAATAATTCTGACTGAGATATAAATATGTGGCAGTAAGTAAGGTTATCTGTAAAACACTACACATATTAGATACAGATACCTTCACAGCTGATCTCAGTCAGTACAATAAGTCCCTATAAATATTTATATCATCCCACTTTATCACAACCTAGTACAGTGAAGTCTCTAACACTTCACTCCCCTACGGCATTATCTGCTGTGGGACTAATTTTAGCCTTAAGTGAGGGATACGTTTAGCAAGAATATGAGCGGATGGCAAAATAAAGTGAAACAGGGGAAAAACTCATGGAGGAAATGAGCGACTGGGAGATTAGCCCCTGGTGTGCAAAGTTAAAAAAAACGACGTTTATTTTTTAATCACAAGCTGTCATGAAACCCCTTGTGAGCTCTCGCGGAAACCTAGTGTTCCACGGAAACCCGGTCGAGAAATCCTGGGTTAGTGTAAGAGACAGCAATAGAGAGAAAGAGAAAGAGAGAGAGAGAGAGAAAGTATGCAGATATGCATTCTTTGGTACCTACACTCCGGACAGGACAAAAAGAAGGTGCTGATGATGATGAAAATGCCGATAGGGAATGTGATGATAAAAATAGAGAAGATAAGGAAACGGGAAAGAGGAATCAACAGAGTAATGAGAAAATAAGAGAGTCTGTAGTAGTTGAAGATCTGATAGCTAACTATAAAGAACAAAATGGAGTTCTGTGTTATTAGGTGCAAGGGACATAACCAGTAGATTATATTCAGAGGAGAAGATAGTATTAGGACGAATGATTATCTCACGGGATCTGAACTAATGTAATTCAAAATAATACTTTTGTTAGGAGCGTGCGATTGGCAGAATGGTTAGAGAGCTTACCTCTCGCGGCAAAGTTACAAGGTTCTGGGTTTGAAACCTGGTGGCATCAATGAATGAATGAATGAATATGCCCTCTTTCTTTTAGGGGTCGAAGTGGCTAAGAGGTATGGCGTCCTCCTCGAATTCAAGAGGTACCGGGTTCGATTTCCAGTTGAGGGAATATAATTTATGGACATTGTTTTTTCAGAACCAGTGGTCCTAATCATGTCATACTCCCCCCCCCCCCCCACCCCCGGTCTCATGGGTAGTAAGATCGGATGCCTAGCCTGCTCGGATAAGGGAATACAAAAAAGAGGTACCGTGTGCAATTTGCACACGTTAAAAATCCCACGGCAGTTGGAAATCGTAAAGAGTAGGCCTATCAGGCCGCTGCCCTGGCAACATTTAAAAATTAGAAACCTACGCACCACAAAAGTATTTATAGAATGTGTGATTCCTATATACACACATTGGGATTCTCACCGGTGCTACGGAGTTCATGCATTGTGCTGAGATCCTCCTTGTGTAATCCAAGTGAGGAGATTGGAGCAGTGATAGAGTTGTCCGTGTGCAATGAAGATAGTCCTTAAAACCAAACCAAACCAATGAATGTGCCCTATCCACCTCCAGTATCTTCTTCTGGTCTCCTGTCTCACTGGCTCGTGTGCCTAGGTTAAAAGTGCCGTGTTTCGCGATATCGATCTAAAAATGTTTATATATGAATAAGAATGAATAAGACAAAAATGAAGATGGTTCTATTGTTTTGTATGTGAATGTTTGGTAACCGCTTACAGTTTGTGGGTCTGTCTATCTGAGATAGCTAGCAGTTATGACGCAAGTAGTTTACGAAAAAAAAAAAAAATCGCACACTCACTGTTCAATCTTCTTTTCTAGGTCATCTCCTGCTGGTAGCTGAAATGCTGTGCCCACAGTGACGTTACAACCGAATTCCAGATATCTTTACACATGGCAGCAGGTCGACTATCACGACTTCATCCTGCGGTGTCAGCAGCTCAAGAATCTTTAATGTCATGAAGTTTGGAACTTCACGAGTTCTGCTACGGCTGTGCATTTATAAACTGACTGCAATTAAAATAAAACAAAGCAAAAAACGAACGACTGACGGGTCTGATTACTGCAGACATATTCTAGACAGCAAAGGGAGAAAGAAAAGCAGAAATTTAAAAAAAATGTAAATTATAGTCGTCGTGGCTTTCCTTCGAGATAGACATCTGATGGCATCAGATTAGCTGCCATCTTCACATCGAAGGTCGGTTGCCATTAATCTCCAAAGCACTGTCTTTCGTTTGCACGTTTGCCTGCAAAGCTTCCTACCATTCTAGTTTTCACAAGGTGTTATTTCTTTTTATTTTAACCTCAATTATTTTATTTAACTTTGATCATCTTCTCTTATTCTCTTTGTAACTTGTCCAGACATTCTTCACATGTGTTCTCCTTCCACAAGATCCGCCCCATTCTTCTGTAAATCCAGATCTCAAGGGTCTGTATTCTTCCGTCCTTTTTCTAACTGCTTATTCAATCTCCAATAAATAAGTAAATAAATAAATCAATAAAGGTAATTAACAGGTACTCGTTGGACATAAAGGATGACACTAGACAACATAATTTATGTCCAACGAGTACCTGTTAATTACCTTTATTTATTTATTTACTTATTTATTTACTATCCACAGGACTCAGGTTTCCTTCATTATTCAATCTCCATCTTTTTGCGCCATATTGTAGTGAAGAGTATAACATTTTACTTTGCAAATTATTTGTTTGGATGTTAGTACCTGTCACATGATACTGAACATGATTTTGGTAATTTGTACTCTCTTCTTGATGAACCAAGTGCTGTAACTGTTGCTTCATTCTGAAACGTCGTCAGTTTCTGGTTGCTTAGGCATTTCTCTTTGACCTACGCTCGCGTCGCTTACTGCGTTATGTAAATAATAATCGTCATCAACATCTTTCAACTGCCCTAAGAGCACATGTCTTCAACAAATGCATGCGACGCTTCGCTGTATTGTATAATCATTGCAAGTTGATTCCATGTGTTGATTCTGCACGCTTTTAATTTATGTCTCAATCTCCCGTCTCCGTGTGTTTTTGGGTCTTTCTCTCTATCTCTCCTTCCACGGAGATGCCACATCGAGGACTGCCTTGTTGGGCTATCATCAAGTTTCCTCATTTTCTATCTTATTCTACGCCAACGTCTTCTTCACACCTCACGTTTCACTGGTGTTTGTCTGAGTCTTGTCACAAGTTTCACACTAGTGATGTTTTAATATCACTACGCGCCTACAACATCAAACGATCTGATTTTTTAATACTACTACGCGCTTACAACAGAAGAAACATGTTCAAAAACCAGACGATCCGGCAAGGTCTCAAAACCCAGTCCCTGCAGACCCAATTAGAACAGTTGCAACAACGATGGTTTGGCCATGTCTGCAGAATGGGAGAAGATCGGCTACCACGACAAAAATGGGAAACTAAGAGACAGGGATCCAGACCTCCAGTACAACCCAGAGTGCGCTGGGAGGACAACATCAGACAATCTCTGAAGGACCGAGGACTAGATTGGAACCAGGCCAGGAGGAAGACAGATGATATATGCGCTCTCTGAGGCAAGTCTCTACATCCCAGGGTAGAAGGTGAATGATTAAGTAAGTAAGTAAGTAAGGTTTTAAAATATAAATAATCTATTGTGACTATCTTCTTCACTTCTATTGTGACATCATAGCCATCATCAAAACTCTACCATCGTCTTAAACAATGTCAGTGAAATCGAAGGAGCAATGCTGAAATGTATTAAATAGGACTTGTGGTGTCTTGTTACAAGATTTCAAAACAACTATAACACACTTCGTTTGTGTTATGTATGTTATAGTTGCATTGATATATATATATAAACTTTATATGTACCAGCTCATATTAATATGTCACAGCTGTATGTATGTTTTGAAATGTGCTTTTTTTAAAACTTTACCGTAAGGTGATATTACATTTATAACTGCTTATGTTATGGGATCGAAACCTGTTTACCCAGCTGTAAATGGTTACCCGACTCTGCTCTTGAGTTACGGAAGACAAATTTAGCGAGGGAGGAAAGTGGTCACGTAACCTCACCAAAATTCAGGACGAAGTACGGTGTAGTCTCTAACATTGCGCTACCTTACGGCAGTTTCTGATATTGGAATACCTTTATCTTGTTCTATATTCATGTCAGAGAGAAAGAGAAGAAGGTAACATGAAATATAAATTGTATCAATATTTTAGTTGAATCTTTTGAAACTGTATCTATATAAATTATAATTTTTCTCCTGTACATGATTCCGATTTTATGAAAATAAATTATATAATAAATCAGACATTTTGTGTTGTTTCAAATTCTTTAAAAAAAAATCGAATGAAGTCAGTGCCTGAATTACGTATATAAAAGCTATATATAACGTTTTTTTTATTCTACTCAAAAGTGTGTTCTATCACACTATGTCTGCAGATATCAATTCATGGCATTGGACCGAAGGGCGAGAGCCCGAGCGCCGCTGGATCAATCACAACAACAACAACAACAACAGACTTTGTCAACGATTCAAAAGAGTTGTGATACAACTGATCCCATCTCATCTCAACATCCCCGGCAATGAAGAGGCTGGTAGATTGGCAAATGTGACGATACGGTTGTGCGATCTCAAGTCCACTCCGGCAGGATTGCATTACATTCCCGTGAGAGTGATATTTTCTTATTTTCTCTCCCTTGTCATTATTATGTGGCATATTTTATGCACCATTATTTACTCTCTATGAGTAGGGGAAAGTCTCTAACGCTCCACTCCACTACGGAAGTATTTACTATTGGACTGTCTTTATCTTGTTTACCACCTCAGACTTATATACATTCCGCCAGGTGACCTGTGGTATTATCGTAACAATACCCAGTCATTATCACCGGTCAGCGAGCGAGATTCTTATTATGAAAAGACGGCCTCGCCCGATCAACATCTATAGAAGCCAATATTGTCTGTCTGAGATAGCCGTCTGAGGTAGGCAGATTACACAGGTGGTAGATGCGTTTATCGTTTCACGGGACCATCCCTGTGTGTGATTATCACGATAATCTGTCTGGAGAGACAATATTTGCGATAGGTAGCATCTGGACATCAAATGAGTTCACAGATGGTGTTTATGAGTTGTGCACAGGATGCCGGCAGAAGTCTAACGCAACGATATGACATCACTGTAAGAGGTCATGCGTAGATATTAAATTTAATATTTTGAAACACGTGAGGGTATTTCACGAATTTGAAAAACGCCCCTACCCACGTAATGCTGGACGAGATTAGATTGGATTGGTGTTACGTACATTTATTACCTAAGGGGGTAGTCTTCGGTCCTGCCAAATGTACGCACCAGTCTTAATATAGTTATATTATTTGTGCGTTCGATTGATTCACGCACTGACGTGCACAATGCAGTGTGAGTTGCTTTGGACGCACGGGTAACCTAGTTTGGGGATTCTGACGTCATGTTTTGTATGGGGCAGTACGGACCATGTTGATGTCCGTGGAATATTTCTTGTATTCGTGGCAAGTTTGTGGAAGCCATTATTTCTATTGATATATATATTGGTCTTCATGTCGAAGCCAATAGTGGAAGTATCATGTAAGTGTCACCCCATTTCACATTGAATGTTTATTGATTTTTAATTGAAGTATCAGGCCGCTCCTAGTTATGGTCTAGCGGGAATCCATCGTAGTATGTCATTCCTAGAATGGACAAACGGAGTCGATTGCCTTGTTTGAATTACCGTAGAGGGAGGATACCTACGAGGAAACGAAGTTAATTGATTTTGTATGCTTCACATGTTTGTTACGGTATATGATATTAACGCCGTCTGCTAAAGGTTATCAGACGTGCAATTGTAAAAGGTTAAGGCATTTAATATATTGCGATAGATGTTTCAATTTTTGAACGCCCCATACACGATCGATCATGACGTGTATAGCGTTGTTTAGGACACAGTCGGTAACTAAGAAACGTTACCCTTTGTTACTTGACCGCCAAGCTGAATAGCTGCGTTTTTCTAACCTTCCAATTCAGTGGCATGATATAGCCATTTTATGTGCATTTTTATGGACCAGGGTCAGTCCTAGAACTCTATATGAGAGGGAAATTTATGGAGGTTAGTATTTAACTAGAATTCTCAGAAGGAGAAGAATAATCGTCAAATTCATATGAAATATTCAGACTCGCAGTCTCACTGTCGGCAGGTAGCCATGTCTAGCTGCGCGTGCATATAGCTGTGATGTTCTGACGACAATACTGCATTGTATCCTCATAACGGACATTGACACGTAAACCAGCAGTCTACGTTATTGATTAATTTATGCATGACTTATAAGGACTTATGTTCTGTTCCTATTTGAAATGATCATTCTGTGTGTACAACTGTGGATTAAATGTACGGACTCAATGAAATGACTTATCAAATCAATCGTATTCCAAGGTTCAATTATTGTTCGGAATCTTCCACCCCCGCATTCGCTTAATCTCCATCGAAGGCACGATGCACTATCTCTGAATGAAAAAAAACAAACATATCAATGAAAAAACAATGGCCAGAAATTTATAAGTGTTTTATTCATATCACATGGAACATTGTTCAGAGCAAACCACCCTTGTAACAGTGGTGCCCGGTGTATGGGGACGAAAAACAACCAAAAACCAAAAATGTTTTCATGACTTTCGAATGAAATATTTACGATCAAGTTTTGATCACATGACCATTACGAAGCTGACGTGACGCACGTGATCATGAATAGCAACATGACGTCACTGTTACATTGTCGCAGTGAAGAAGACATCTTTTCAACGCCTCTCTAGTTCGCTTCAAATTTATCAAGATGCACAAGATGGACTACCGTTGCCTGCCCATCAGGAGCAGACAGTCAAAGGCACAGGCCTAGCCGTCGACGACAACTAGCATCAAGTGAAGCAACGGAAAAGATAAGTCTAGGTGTTTAACTGTTGTTATTGCAAACAGTGCTACTGAGTCCATGCCTTTTGCCTGCATAGGCATGTCTGTTCTGAATGTGTTTCATGTAAATTTTGGTTGTCTTAATGTGTTGTTAATTCGTGGGCCGGTTGGAGGGAACTGAAATCTCTGGGGAATGTCGCGAACAGCTGACCACCTAGATTTCAGTCGTTCTTAGGGAACTTAAACGATTGCATTTTTGGAAGCCCCATTGAGGTTTGCCATTGGACGACCTGTCCAAATCTGCTACCGTTTGACGATTTGTGTTAGCTGTACCGTTCCGTAGATAACTGGTGTATTTTATTCGTACTCAGTTAACAATTTTATTCAGTTCTGTATCATGTTCGTTAACTATTTCGTCCAGTCTACTCTGACTATCAATTTATTTTATGATTGTTAAATTTTCGTCCGTTATGAGTCCTGTGATGTCATCATTTTTTGCAGTCATTTTTTTTTGTGTACTTTGAATATTAAGTTGACCTCGGGTCAGACCTTGACCCTTCATTTGGCTTGTGACATTTCCGCTTGTTTTATTTAGTTCATAAATTCATTTTTAATAGTGAAAATGTCTTGTTTGCGTCTTGACATTGTTTGTACCCTTTAGTTGCATCATTGTTTTGTTTGTCCTCATGATATATATTAATACTACATTAATAATATGATATTATATGCAATAATACACTTGTAATTTAATTTAATTAATTTTTTCTGATAATTAAGGTTAATATGGGACATTGCATAATTATGCAGTGATAGTCCAAGAAAGTAGCACTACAATTTATAAGAGATGCCTAGGGCATAATAATATAATATATATATATTGACAAAATAAAATAATCTTATAGCTACCTTTGAGGTAATAGACCCATTGTATATTATTTAATATACTTTTCTGGTACTAAGAGAGTGACTTAGTACATTGAACAATATAATTACTAGGAATCATACCCAACATTATTGGATATTGAGATTAATTGTGTGAAGTAATTACATTATATTTAACAGATATCATAACTATTTATGATATAGTTATTATTTAGATACAATATTGTTACAAAATATTGTCTATTAGTTGAACTTAGACATTAGAGTTCAGTACTATTGTGATTATTTATATTGAATATTCCTAAGTTGAGTAAGTATAATAATTACTCTGAAGCTACTATTGACTATTTTAATCAGTAATTATCAATAATTACTTACAGATAAAAGTCAAAATGCTTACTATAGACCATTTCGTTAAAATTGGTCGGGAATATGGTTATAAATCTCAAGAACTTCGTCAGTTTGCTGAGGCAGAACTGGAAAAATATGAAAGAAAAGAAGCAGAACAAAAGGCTGCATTAAAGAAAGAGGAAGAGGAACGTGAGATGAAGCAAATTGCCAAGGAAAATAGATTAAGAGAAATTGCTCAACAGGAAGAAGAGAATAAATTGAAACGAGAGGAAATTATTTTACAACAAGAAATGGAATTGGCGCGTATTAAATTGGAGACAGCAAAATTACAAGCACAAAGTGCTGATGCAAACCAGAATAATAACGCACAAAATGGATCATCATCCAGCCAAACTAAACATTTCTACAACTTTAAATTACCCACTCTCAACTTGAACGTGGACGACCTTTCATCGTTCCTGTCACGTTTTGAACAGACTTGCAAAACAAACCATTTGCCTGAAGAGTCATGGGTACTCAAGTTAAATGAATTCTTGGTTGGAGAACCATTGACGGCTTCTCAAAATGCTGACCCATCAATAGCAAATAACTACGGTGCTATTAAGTCCTTGCTTTTACGAAGGTTTCACCTGGACGAGGAACACTGTAGGTTGAAATTTAAGGGAATTTTACCTGAATCTCCAAAAGATTTTGCAGGATTCATTGCGAATATACGCAATACATTTAATAGATGGGTTGAACTGGCAGAAGTCAACAAATCATACGACAAATTAGTTGATTTACTACTACGGGATAAAGTATTATCTTCGGTTAGCCAGCCATTTTTTGCATATCTGCAGGAGCGTAAACCAGGTACTATGGACGATTTAGAAAAAATTTCTTTAAACTACTGTTCGGCACATCCGAATGCAACCATTTCTAACTCCTCATTAAGAGAACCTCTACCTATGGCGTCTAATATGGCCTACAATCATAATAACAAACAAAGACATCACAGTGTAGACACAAGCAGGTTCCAAAGAAATCACAATGTTCACTTTCAGAAGGAATATAATAATGATTTCAACAATAAAAATGAGTTCAACAGAGGTAGATCACGAGATAGAAATTATTCACCTCAAACAAACTACCACAATGGTCAACATAACACTCATTATAATCGATCACATACTCCCAATAATAATAGTAACTGGAATGGTAATAATCATGGCTCGAGACATCGAGATAATAGTTACTATAGAGGACGACGAGATAATTCTAACAATTATACTCGGAATCGATCTCATTCTCGGGGATCATCTCATTACAACCATAATACAGGGGCGGCAGTTACAAATAATACTACCCCTATAGCTCAGGTCCCACTTGACAATAATACAACACAGTCTTCTGCTGCATGTTTTGCTATTAATTATAATGTGGCAAATAGTTGCCAACAATGCAATCTTATTTTTCAGAAGGCGAAAGAAACAGTGCTTAACTGCGGACATATTACACCAGAGGTAGGTCTTGCAGTCAACGATGGAACAGGCCTACTAATTTTTAACAGGGGATTAGTTAATGGATCCGTCGTCTCAGTGCTGAGGGATTCAGGATCCACAACGATTGGTGTACGACAGTCGCTGGTACATCCTAGCTGTGCAACGGGGGAATATGTCCGTTGCATGACTTTTGGGGGAACTATTGAGTTTTACCCCACAGCTATTATTCATGTTAACACACCTTTTTTCACAGGGAACGTAAAAGTATGTATGCTAAAGAAGCCTATAGCTGATCTGATGGTTGGTCGTATACACGGCAGTAAAGATTGTACTCCAGATGAGATTATAGAATGGGAGAAACATAACCTATGCACTGGAAACGCCGTGACGACTAGAGCGCAGACTCAACTCATGGAGAAAGTTGATGATAATAAAATGGATGCAGACAACCAAGAGGAATTTGTAGTCAATTCACCTATTGACAGGGAAACATTTGCAACCAAACAAAAAGAGGGTAAATCTTTAAAAAAAATTTTTTAAGTTGGTTGATAAAGTTGACAATCTATCCTCAGGTAATAATAACAAACATTGTTTTGTTATTAAAAATGACATATTGATTAGATGTTTTAATGACAAATCACAAATGAAACAACAAGTTATGGTCCCATATACTTTTAGACGGTACATTCTTCAACATGCACATGACTCACATTGTGCTGGACATATGGGATATACTCGAACACGATCTCGAGTACTGTCTTCATTCTTTTGGCCAGGAGCGTCAAGAGATATTTCGCAGTATGTACGTTCCTGTACTACATGCCAAGAAGTGAAAGCACGTGGAGCTTTTCACACGGTGCCTATTCAGGCTTGCGATATCTCAGTAAGACCTTTTGACAAGATGGCAATAGATATTATTGGTCCATTGCTACCATCGGCCAGAGGACATAGATTCGTCCTTACGTGCATTGATTTGTGCACACGATGGCCAGAAGCCATCCCATTAAAGACCACCACTACCACAGATGTAGCTGATGCACTACATCTCATCTTTTCTAGAATAGGGTTTCCTAGAAAACTTTTATCAGACCATGGGTCACAGTTTATATCTGACACCATGAAGGAAGTCATGAAAACTTGGAACATTGATAGGAATTTAAGTAGTATTTATCATCCGATGAGTAATGGTGCGGTTGAAAGACTTAACCGTACACTTAAACAACTACTACATAAGGTTACTGCTAAGCACCCTCATGACTGGGACAGAGCACTCCCAGCTGTTCTATTTGCTTATCGGGAGGTACCGCATGAACAAACTGGCTTCTCTCCCTTTGAATTAGTTGGTGGTGCTCCCCCAAGAGGTCCTATGGGACTAATAAAAGACTTATTAATTGACGCGGAGATGACTCAGGACACTCAGTCATCTTACGAGTACGTGATTAATCTTCGGAAGAACATTATTGAGTCTTGCCAGTTGGCAACAGCTTCTTCTGAGGCTGCAAAAGCTAAGGCTCGATCTCTACAAAATAGGTCTCGACGATTACGCCAATTATTCCCAGGCGACGAGGCTTATGTGTTACTTCCTCACAATAACAATAAATTATTGATATCTTGGAATGGTCCTTACAAAGTCATTGATAAAATTTCCGACGTTGATTACGTCTTAGATATCAAGGGACATAAAAAGATATTTCATATTAACATGCTCAAGCAATTTCATACACGTCCTGAACACTTACAGTCAATTTTTCATGAACTAGATGACAACACAGTATCTACTTGTTATTATTCTAACTTATCTGTCATCCAGGAAGAAGAATCTTCTTTTCCTGAGGTACAGTTACCGTTACCGGTACCAGTATTTCAACCTACTGAATCTTGGCGGGATGTAACCATCTCTTCAACGGTTACACCGCAACAGCGTCTACAGATTGCTAATCTATTACAATCTTACCCAGATGTATTGACCGACGTCCCGGGTCGCACATCGGCTATCAGTCATGACATTACTCTCAATGATGATACACCTATTCGTGTACATCCCTATTCTGTTCCTTTACATTTCCTTGCTAAAACTACTAAGGAACTTGAACAGATGTTGTCTCTGGGAATCATTGAGACTAGTAATTCGCCATTCTCTTCTCCATTAGTGATTGTCCGGAAGAAGGACAATAACATCAGACTATGTGTTGATTATAGAAAATTAAATGCTAAGACTATAGTTGACAGCGAACCACATCCACTTATCGACGACTTACTGCCACGGCTATCCAACGCAACTATATTTAGTAAGATAGACTTAACTAAAGGTTATTGGCAGATACCACTGACCGAAAAGGCTAAGTACTACACCGCATTTTCCACTCCACAAGGTCTATACCAGTGGAATGTGATGCCTTTTGGGCTTGTTAATGCGCCAGCTACCTTCATTCGCCTGATGCGACAACTTTTATCAGGTAGACCAGACGTTATTACATATATTGACGACATATGCTTGTTTAGTTCGTCGTTTGAGGAACATGTTTCGGGACTTAGATATGTTTTCGACACTCTAAGGAATTATCATCTAACTGCTAAACCTACAAAGGTGCAAATCGCGTGTAATGAGATAACCTTTTTGGGACATATCATTGGATCGGGATATATCCGAACGTTACCTAGTACAGTCTCCAAAATTCTAAACATAGCAGTTCCTCAGACGAAGAAACAGGTCAGGAGTTTGTTAGGACTTGTTCAATATTACAGTAGATTCATACCAAACTTGTCATCCATCACGGCTGTATTGTCTTCATTGTTAAAGAAAGACATGCCGGTGAAGGTGACATGGACTGGTACATGCAATGAAACTTTCAACAAAATTATAAATTTGTTCTCGCATGAACCAATTTTAAGACTTCCCGATGCTTCCAAAAGATTTTTCTTACGAACAGATGCTAGTAACTACGGCATTGGTGCATGCCTGCTCCAGAACCATGATGGCATTCTACATCCTACCATATACATCTCAAGAAAGCTAAAGCCTGCAGAAACAAAGTATTCAACAGTCGACATGGAACTTTTATCTGTGATATGGGCAATAACCAAACTCGAAAAGTTCCTGCTTGGTGCTCCCTTCACCATACAGACGGACCAACGTGCTGTAGCATCCTTGCGTCGATGTAATCATAAAAGCCAGAAACTCGCCAGATATTCAATCATCCTACAGCCATTTGAGTTTTCCATTGAACATATTCCTGGCACTGAAAATATTGTTGCGGATGCGTTGTCACGTAATCCTATTGACGACGAATAATCAACATTAACATTCCTGAAACATATCAACTATAAAGGAACTAACCTTGCCTTCAATTTAAACTTTATAAACACTGTATGCATCACAGAATTGAACTAAAAGACAATCCAGGTATACGGATTGACATTCAAACTTCGTCTAACGTCCATACACGATATATGAATATTCGTTGAACAATCATGGAACAATATCTGACGACAAGTCGAACTTATTATCCTATGTGCACTTAATTCTTGGATGCAGTGATAAATGACATTTCTTTCCAACCTAAACGTTTGAACATTTTTGCCTAAAAGAATTCATCAGGATCAAGACTACGGATGGATCATCATATCCTATACTAATTAATTAGTTAACTTAACTTCTTAATTGAATTAGTATCAATAAAATGAAATGTGAGAAAAAAATGAAATGAAAGAACAAAAAAAGAGAACGAAATATAAAAAGAAGAAATTATGAAAAGAGAAAATAAATCTCACACAAGTATTAGATTAATATTTTTTTTTAATGTACCTATACATTATTTAGTTAGTTAAATTAGATAGTTATTATTCACTAACACTTAACACACACAATTAAGTTAAACTTATATTCGAATTTCTTTCTATTTCTTCTCACTTATTTTGTTTTTTTTTCTTCTATCATAACATCGCGTTACATTAGAATCCTAATAATTTATCTCTTAGTTTAATTCATTAATTTAATTTTAATTAGTCAAATTAATTCCTATATGACATACTAATACGACAGACCTTACTTTCATTTAATTCTATCATTCACTATTAACATTGGACATTTTATTTAGTTGATATAATAATATGTATAATATTGATATATAAAGTGATTAATGTTAGATGACTATGACAAATAGTTAGTTGACATGACCGCGACACGGTTCTACTCAGAACATCGTCGGCCATATGTCACAATTGTGTTAAATTTTTTTTGAAAAATTGTTAAGTCGGATAGATCTTGAAAAAAAATCTATCGATTTTTTTTTCCCGGGTGTACAGGGAATTGTTACGGTATATGATATTAACGCCGTCTGCTAAAGGTTATCAGACGTGCAATTGTAAAAGGTTAAGGCATTTAATATATTGCGATAGATGTTTCAATTTTTGAACGCTCCATACACGATCGATCATGACGTGTATAGCGTTGTTTAGGACACAGTCGGTAACTAAGAAACGTTACCCTTTGTTACTTGACCGCCAAGCTGAATAGCTGCGTTTTTCTAACCTTCCAATTCAGTGGCATGATATAGCCATTTTATGTGCATTTTTATGGACCAGGGTCAGTCCTAGAACTCTATATGAGAGGGAAATTTATGGAGGTTAGTATTTAACTAGAATTCTCAGAAGGAGAAGAATAATCGTCAAATTCATATGAAATATTCAGACTCGCAGTCTCACTGTCGGCAGGTAGCCATGTCTAGCTGCGCGTGCATATAGCTGTGATGTTCTGACGACAATACTGCATTGTATCCTCATAACGGACATTGACACGTAAACCAGCAGTCTACGTTATTGATTAATTTATGCATGACTTATAAGGACTTATGTTCTGTTCCTATTTGAAATGATCATTCTGTGTGTACAACTGTGGATTAAATGTACGGACTCAATGAAATGACTTATCAAATCAATCGTATTCCAAGGTTCAATTATTGTTCGGAATCTTCCACCCCCGCATTCGCTTAATCTCCATCGAAGGCACGATGCACTATCTCTGAATGAAAAAAAACAAACATATCAATGAAAAAACAATGGCCAGAAATTTATAAGTGTTTTATTCATATCACATGGAACATTGTTCAGAGCAAACCACCATGCAACAATGTTTTAATATGCCGTTTCGCCAATGCCAAAGTCATGGCATGGATTTTGGGAGAGGTTAGTCAACAGAAGACTCTAACCTGATTGTATTGTCGTGTATGACTTTGTCTGGATTATATATATGCTACATAAGTATTGTATGAAGAATGTCTGGGAATTTTACGGGTATGATATCAAAGATTGATCCTTGAACATGAGATCCGTTTACCACGATAGACGTCCTTGGAAGAAGATCAACGGACTTCATTGTAAAATGTATATTAGAGGGTAACAGAAATGATCCTCAGCTCACTTGGATAGAAGAGGACTTGATTGTTGAAGAATCTCCAAGAATTTAAGAGTATGATCAGCAACTTTAAAGTATGACATTTGCATCTGTAATCTGTAACCATGACCGTCTTGTGTATTCCCGTCTGTATCGTGTCAATAAATAACATGTACTTTCACCAACGACTTGCGTGCAGTCCTGAATTGGAAAATTGACTACTGCTTGTTGGAGTTCAACTTAAGAACACTTCTGAGATATTTTCATTGAGAAAACCATTCGCGTATTTTAAGCTAGCATAGACCAGTGACACCATACACTAGCTTACAACTACCTCTTGACCAATAGAATGAACATCCAACAGTAAATGGTATGCCAGTGTGGTCTGGAAATAAATAATTTCACAGGAACGTACTCAGTCCAAGTATCGGTTGAAAAGAAGATTTGAACTTTCAAGGCGACAACATCTCAAACTTGAACCTAGTGTGATGATGAATCAGAATCAACTTACGGTTACCAAATGCTCAAGGTCATCAATCAACCTCCACGTCAAGTTTTACAGTGACTGACTGCCTTGGGATCACCTATTCGTCATTATTACGTGCGAGCTGTTGTTATATACGCAGAGCGAAGTATTTTATCCTCAGACGTACATCCACGGAGACGACGCACATTGTTTTTTTCCCGGCACACGCGAGATGAGTATAACGTGTTTTCGTTGTACATTTTATTACTTTTAGCTGTGCCTTCTATAGTTATGTCCATCTTTACATTTTCCATGTTATATGTTATATGTTGTACATTCGTCGTGGGAGGTAGGGAGGTTGATCTGACGAACGAGATCCATCTCGAAGCCAATTCGGGCTCTTCGTCAGACGTTCTGTAGGGCTCAACTTGTAAGTTTCAATTGAGCGATAATTCCGGTACAAGGCTAGAAACCTTGCCGTAGTTCCGATCGCTAATTGTTCCTTATAATAGTATCTGTTTAGCTGTTCCGTCAAGTTTTAATTGTTGTTCTCGTAGTTATTTTTACTCGTATTTAGTTTTATGATGAATTTTGTTTGTATTATGCGTCCGTCTCACCTTTCCTGTCGTTCAGTTTTTTACAAAACCTATGTTTTTACACTGTGTTGTCAATTGTCCTGTTGAGTATCTGATCGTAGTTATCATCGTAAATTTTTACGACATTCTATTTTAGTTACACATTTCTATTTTTGTTGATTTCTACGATTGTGTTCACTCGTCTTTGATTATCGTGTCTTGTCGGTAATGTTTCTATTGTCTTTCACGTTGTTGATTTCATGACATTTCATTACATAAATTACTCTATTGATTATTAACATATTTCATAATTGTATGATAACAAAATATACCGTTCTAGGACAGGAACGAAGAACACTTGTTATAGTAACAAGGTTAATTAATTTACATTGATTAATTATCATTTTATAAATCTAGAGTATTGTGACTACTTATAAAGCATAATGTATTCACTAGATTATTTCATTAAGCAAGCAAAAGCTGTTCAGATGGCTCCTGATGAAGCAAAAGCATTTGCACTTGCAGAATATAAGAAAGCTCAAGAAATAGAAGCCGAACAGAGAAAGCTAGAAACTTTAAGATTACACAATTTGAAATCTGAGGCGGAGGAGGATGAGAAAAAAATGAGATTAGCCGCTGAATTAGAAGAGAAACGATTTCAGCGAGAGGCAGAACAGAAGCAAAGGGAAGCTGAAGAAAGACTTAAGATTGAAATGGAAAATAAACAAAAGGAAATGGAAGAAAGAAGATTAATAGCTGAACAAGCCGCTGAATTAGAAGAGAAACGATTTCAGCGAGAGGCAGAACAGAAGCAAAGGGAGGCTGAAGAAAGACTTAAAATTGAGATGGAAGTTAAACAAAAGGAGATGGAAAATAAACAAAAGGAAATGGAAGAAAGAAGATTAATAGCTGAACAAAATACAAAACGACTTCAGCTTGAGATGGAAGAGAATGAAAAAAAAACGACAGCATGAACTAAAATTAGCAGAGTCAGAATATGAGAGACTTAGGTTAACTCAGGAAGCTAATTCTCAGAGAACTTTTGAAAGCTAAACTTCATCCAGACATGATCATTTTAAGGAAATTCACCTTAAATTACCTAAATTTAATCCCCCGTCGGATGACGTAATATTTTTCCTAGATAGATTTGAGGCCACTTGTAGGTCTTATAACGTGGATAAAACACTGTATTGCACATATTTATCCAGGCTACTTACTGGGGATGCTTTAGCAGTTTATCATACTACCAGTATTAATGAGAAGAATGATTATAATGCTCTTAGAGCCGCACTTCTGAAGAAATTTCAAATGACAGAAGATGAATACCGATTAAGATTTCGTACATTGCTACCGCAATCAAGCAGAAATTTCAGTGATTTTCTGTCACAAATACGACTAACCCTAGAAAGATGGATCGAATTATCCAAAATTGAAAAGTCGTATGAAGGTCTCTTCGATTTACTGATGCGCGATAAGGTACTATCGTCTGTAAATCCTACATTTCTCGCATTTTTACACGAACGGAAACCTTTATCTATGAAAGACTTAGAAGAACATGCTAAAAATTTCTGCACTGCTCACCCAACCATGGATCTAAGTAATGCACAGATTAAGAGTGAATTGCCTGTTGCTTTTGCAGCACAACAAAACAATTTTTCACGAAATCGTTCCTTTAGTGCTGACAGGTATGTCAATAAGGGAAATAATTACAATTTTAACAATGATAACTTTTGCAAGGGGAAGCAATTTCAACAATCTGCTCCATTTAATGTTTCTTGGAACCAAGCTCACAGATCGCGAGATTTTGGTAACAATAATTTTAAAAATAATCAAGGACATTATAATAAACAAAACTGGAGATCAAGATCTCAGGGTCCGCAAAACAGACAGGGTTCTTGGAATAAAAATTTTAAAGAACATCATAACTTTAATTATACAAATTATCGGACTCATCCAAATTTTAACTCAAGCAGAAACGACAATTATGGCAATTTTAATGCAAATAATCAAAATCGATCGCGTCGTAGAGATAGATCGTCGAGTAATACGGGTAGACATTCTAATGTCGCTTTAAGTGATACACAGGCTAACATTGAACAGGGTAAAGTAGCTGAAACTCACAATGCTATGTCTTGTTCTCTTGATTGTACCCAGGTGAAAGACTGTCCAGAATGCTCGACTCTTTTCCAGCCTAAGGCGATCACGACGCTGCGTTGCGGACATACCTTGCCTAGTCTACCTGCAGTCTGTACGGCCACTGCTGCGTCAGTACACCAGGGACAGGGCTCTCTTAAGTTTAACAAGGGATTTGTCAACAACATTTCATGCTCTCTCCTATTTGACTCAGGTTGTAGTACTGTGGGCGTCCGGACTTCGCTGATCAACCCAAGTTGTGCCACGGGCAGGGTTGTCAAGTGTGTGACTTTTGGTGGCACCGTTGAAACATTTCCCACTGCTATTATTGACCTTAATACACCATTTTTTTCAGGAAAGATCCAGGCATGTCTCCTTCCGAATCCAATTTGTGATGTAATACTTGGTCGCATACATGGTATTAAAGAGTGTATTTCACGGGAGTTGTTTGCAACATTGCAAAAGAATGATGATTCATTAAAAAAAATTTTTCAGTATGTGAACAAAAAGAATACCAGCAACAAACTTGCAAAATCTAGACATGACTTTATACTTAAAAATGGGATTTTGGTTAGAGTAATACGGGAAAAAGATTCATCCTTATGTTATCAGATCTTAGTCCCATCCTCTATGAGATCTCGTATATTACGACATGCGCATGACTCGCAATGTGCGGGCCATATGGGTTTTTTGCGTACCAAATCCAGAGTGCTTTCGGCATTCTACTGGCCAGGCGTCCATAGGGACATCACTCTCTATTGTCGGTCCTGTTTGATATGTCAGGAAGTTAAGGTACGGGGTCCATTTCATGCGGCTCCTATTCAAGCTGCGGACATCCCGATTAGACCATTTGATAAAATGGCTATAGACATTATTGGTCCGATGCTTCCATCTGCTAGAGGGCATACGCATATTCTTACGTGCATTGATATGTGCACTCGTTGGCCTGAGGCCATCCCTCTCAAGAACACTTCATCTGCCAGTGTAGCAGAGGCATTGATGTTAATCTTCTCACGCATTGGTTTTCCACGGAAAATCTTGTCGGATCATGGGGTTCAGTTCATTTCTGAATCCATGTCTCAAGTTATGAAGACATTAGGTATAGACAGATCTCTTAGTTCTATTTATCATCCGATGTCAAATGGGTTAATTGAGCGTCTCAATAGGACACTCAAGCAGTTGTTGGGTAAGATGACCCAAGACCATCCCCAAGACTGGGATCGGGTCATACCCGCTGCTCTGTTCGCGTATCGCGAAGTACAAAATCAAGCCACGGCGTTTCCTCCATTCCAGCTAGTTTTTGGCATGCAACCACGCGGTCCGATGTCGTTAATCCACGACTTATTGGTTGACGAGAATATTGAAGAGGAAACTCAATCCTCTTATGAGTATGTGATCTCTCTGAGAAAGAGAATCATAGATGCTTGTAGACTAGCTACTGCATCATCCGAACAAGCCAAAGAAAAAGCTTGTCTATTTGCAAACAAGTATAGACGTCTTCGCCAGCTTATTCCTGGTGACGAAGCTTTTGTATTACTCCCTGCGCATAACAATCGTCTTTTAATTACCTGGAGAGGTCCTTTCAGGATCATCTCAAGAATATCCGATGTCGACTACATCGTTGATGTTAATGGTAAACATAAAACCTTCCACATTAACATGTTGAAGGAGTATTACTCACGTCCTGATTATCTACAGTCAGTGTTCCAGGCAACTGACGATCCTACACCTCCTATTCAACATTATTCTAGTTTATCAGTCATCCAAGAAGAAGAATCTTCTTACGATGATGTACAACTACCAATACCAGTTGTACCACTCCATTCCACTGAGAAATGGAATGATGTTACGATCTCATCTACTCTTTCGGCTGATCAACGTCAGCAAGTCTCTAATATTCTACACTCGTATGAGGATGTCCTCACTGACATCCCAGGTCATACGTCAGTCATCCAACATGACATTATTCTGACTGACGATACGCCTATTCGAGTTCGCCCATATCTTATCCCTTTACACTTTCGTGATAAGGTTGATAAGGAATTGGATGAGATGCTTCAATTAAATATAATTGAACCATCTTCATCACCATATTCTTCTTCTATGGTAATCATTAGGAAGAAGGACAACAATATACGTCTTTGCGTAGATTACAGGAAATTAAACAAAGTTACAAAATTCGATGCGGAACCGTTACCTCTTTTAGACGACTTATTGGAGAGATTATCTCATGCCACATTCTTTTCGAAATTTGACCTTTCAAAGGGCTATTGGCAAGTGCCACTCACTCCTAAAGCAAAGCCATTCACCGCTTTCTCGACGCCACGGGTTTTTTTTTTTCAATGGAATTTTATGCCATTCGGACTAATGAATGCGCCAGCTACCTTTGTACGCATGATGCGCCGCATATTGTCTCATCGTCCCGATGTCATTACTTATATAGATGACATCTGTCTTTTCAGTGACTCTTGGGATGAACATATTCATGGATTAAAAGCTTTACTTTCTACCTTACGGGATTATAACTTAACAGCGAAACCTTCAAAGGCTTTTGTCGGTTTTCATGACATCTCATTTCTGGGTCACCGCATAGGTCATGGTTTCATGTATACAGAAGACAGTAACGTCTCTAAAATTTTAAACATCTCAGCACCTAAGACAAAAAAACAAATTAGATCTCTTTTAGGACTAATACAGTTCTATTCAAAATTCATCCCTCATTTGTCTACTATAACTGCACCTTTTTCGTCTCTACTGAAGAAAGGCACATCTAATGTAATAAAGTGGTCGCAGGATCACCAAACGGCGTTAGATTATATAAAACGATTTTTTTCAAATGAACCTTTTTTGAGGTTGCCTAACAAAAATCTCACTTTCATTCTTCGCAGTGATGCATCTTCTTACGCTATTGCTGCAGTTTTGATGCAGGAATATAACGGCACCTTATTTCCGGTGATGTACGTGTCCAGAAAACTTACGGAGAGCGAACTCAAATACTCCGTTCTGGATAAAGAGCTCCTCGCATTAGTATGGGCAATCACAAAACTGGAACGTTACCTCCTCGGCTTACACTTTGTGGTGGAATCTGACCAAAAAGCTCTTACCGCACTGAACACGAAGAACGTTAAATCATCGAAGTCAGCGCGTTACGCTATAGCGCTTCAACCATTCAATTTTGAAACACGAGCTATTCCTGGAGTGAAGAATGTGTTCGCAGACTGTTTGTCGAGATGCCCAAGCGAACTTGTCGAAACTAAACCCCTTCCAGATGTTGAAACATCCTCACCGATAACATGAATAACTTTGTACATTATCATTGATTGTACATCTATAAATACTGTTTATATAACTGAAGTATTTGTATAAGTATAACTTTCAGGATATACTTACTTATAGATTATAACATTACTTCTTGTGTAGTAACATTTTATTAGTACGGGAACATTGATACTATAGTAACGTTTTATTAGAACGGGAACAGTGGTATTAGAGTAACATTTTATTAGTACGGGAACATTGGTACTACAGTAACTTTTTATTAGTATGGAAACATTGTTAAGAGCGACAAATATACATTTGTTATTCCTATGGAACATATTACACTACATATCGTGTTCGAGAATATATTTTATCGTGTATGGAACATTGAGAACATCGTCTCGTCGATTACTAACTAGTTGTAACTGAACATTGACAATGAGTAATATTGGAATTACTTAGAATATATTAGTAACTGGTTATTTGTTGGTAATTAAGAAATATATTAAGTAGAATAATTCAATTTAATCTATTTAATTAATTATGGATCACACACATACTAACTTTCTTAGTTGTCACGTAATACCTGCATTCACGGGTCTTAGTTATGATATCTCACTGTTAGATCACTAGTCAACCGTACTAGTGTTAGAAAACATTAAGGGTGTTGATTCTTAAAGTGTTTAATTTTGCATTGCTTCATTTTTGCACATTGTATTTTCAATTTTTCTGTTTTATTGATTCTCTTGTCATTGATTATCATCAGTGTTGCTGTTCATTTTCATTTTTGAAATCATATGTTTCAAATTTTTTGTTTGAAAACTTAGTTGAATTTTATTATCATCTTTTTTTTTAATGGTTTTTTCATTTTCATTTTCAACTTGCTTTACTTCGAATATTACCACATCGTTCCAAAGTAGGTCGATTGTGGATGTGTGCTTTAATGCATACTATCATTTAGTTATATTGATTTCGTTTAATATTCTTTTCTTAATATGGTATAACTTTATGCATTTCATATATCTTGTTGTAGTTTTGACTCACCTCTCTCGGGTACTAAGTTCAAAAAAATTAATAGAATTAATTTTTTTAAGGGGAGGTAATAAGGGAGCTGTTACGTACATTTATTACCTAAGGGGGTAGTCTTCGGTCCTGCCAAATGTACGCACCAGTCTTAATATAGTTATATTATTTGTGCGTTCGATTGATTCACGCACTGACGTGCACAATGCAGTGTGAGTTGCTTTGGACGCACGGGTAACCTAGTTTGGGGATTCTGACGTCATGTTTTGTATGGGGCAGTACGGACCATGTTGATGTCCGTGGAATATTTCTTGTATTCGTGGCAAGTTTGTGGAAGCCATTATTTCTATTGATATATATATTGGTCTTCATGTCGAAGCCAATAGTGGAAGTATCATGTAAGTGTCACCCCATTTCACATTGAATGTTTATTGATTTTTAATTGAAGTATCAGGCCGCTCCTAGTTATGGTCTAGCGGGAATCCATCGTAGTATGTCATTCCTAGAATGGACAAACGGAGTCGATTGCCTTGTTTGAATTACCGTAGAGGGAGGATACCTACGAGGAAACGAAGTTAATTGATTTTGTATGCTTCACATGTTTTAATATGCCGCTTCGCCAATGCCAAAGTCATGGCATGGATTTTGGGAGAGGTTAGTCAACAGAAGACTCTAACCTGATTGTATTGTCGTGTATGACTTTGTCTGGATTATATATATGCTACATAAGTATTGTATGAAGAAAGTCTGGGAATTTTACGGGTATGATATCAAAGATTGATCCTTGAACATGAGATCCGTTTACCACGATAGACGTCCTTGGAAGAAGGTCAACGGACTTCATTGTAAAATGTATATTTGAGGGTAACAGAAATGATCCTAAGCTCACTTGGATAGAAGAGGACTTGATTGTTGAAGAATCTCCAAGAATTTAAGAGTATGATCAGCAACTTTAAAGTATGACATTTGCATCTGTAATCTGTAACCATGACCGTCTTGTGTATTCCCGTCTGTATCGTGTCAATAAATAACATGTACTTTCACCAACGACTTGCGTGCAGTCCTGAATTGGAAAATTGACTACTGCTTGTTGGAGTTCAACTTAACACATTAACTGCCGCAAGCCGCTGTCAGCGGCTCACAAAATAATCACATGTGGACCGCAAGCCGCTCAGAGCGCCAATCGAATTTTAGTTATAAAACGAATGAAAAATGTACTGAAACACTTTCTGATCTGGTTCGAGATTTTAAGTTGCCACCGGAAAACAAATTCCCAAAGCATGGTTGTTGTAGAACACTGGAAAATTGATATTGTGTTCATATTTTTCAGCGTTTTGGGTTAGTTACCAAATCGTATAAAACTGTTTACCGTGGCAACTAGTGATAGGACTACAATAAATGCGTGTACATCTCGTCTAACGCTGAATAGGATAGAAACGTGTTTCAACAACTGACTGATAGATCTAGCGACGAGGACAAGAGTGAAAACGGTGTGCACATTGATTGAAATTGTGATTTTGATAGAGATGGGGCGCAAGCAGTTATAATTGTGAAAATATTGCAAGTCCTCGGCCATCGGAAAGCCGTTAAATAGCAACAACCTCTACTAGAGTTACAGCCGGTGTTTATTGTAATAGTACATTCATTTATCTTTAAAATGACGTGTAATTCATAAAAATCTGTAAACAATTACGAAAACTACAGCTTACATTGTGCAAACACCTACAGGATGAAAATAGGGAAAAAAATTAAATCGGCCACAGTGTGTTTTTCAATTCAGTAGTTAATGTGTTAAGAACACTTCTGAGATATTTTCATTGAGAAAACCATTCGCGTATTTTAAGCTAGCATAGACCAGTGACACCATACACTAGCTTACAACAACCTCTTGACCAATAGAATGAACAACCAACAATTGGTTCATTTTGAGGAGCTGAAATATACAATGTATTTTATTGGCACACTAGTCGGAAGTGCAATATATGATTTGCACTAAGAACTGGGAACATAGTGTGATAAAAACACAGACACAGATCACACAGAGATACTGCAGCGCACAAGTCATATCAGCGACTCCTAAAAGCCAAAAAGAAAAAGGAGATATTGGACTTAGAAATTCTACAACTATAAGTAACAGATCGAGTATTGGGCAACTTTGGAATTCACAAGTAAACCCGAATTTTTAATACAAGACTGGAAACTTAAAAGGAGCCAGGACTTTAATTAGCAGGACTGGAATCCTAGGAATTTGATCACAAGTCATAGATGAATTTAACAAAAGTTTTCCCAGGCCCAGGTGATTTCACAGAACATCCGCTGTCAGAGGAATTAACTCTAATTTCCCAGACCAAGTCATAGAGGAATTAAACAAAAGTTTTTCCAGACCAGGATTTTGCAGAACACCCGCCGTCAGAGGAATTAGCTCTAATTTCCAGACCAAAGTGATTTCGAAGCTTCTAATACAGAGCTGTGTCCAGTCTAAATCTGTGCAAGGAGATTGTTTATTCCCAAAATTTTGGGATAAGTGTACAGGTTTCTTGCTAAGAGGTTATATACAAGGCTGGCAACCTCAACATATGAAAATAGTATATGCATGAACCACTACTGCAAGAGCTGGTGATTGTTTCTGACTAGTGGTGCGGGAAACCCGACAGCAGAGCGACCCCAGACTTCGAGGAGAGTAGTGATGAGTAATGAGTGATGATTACATCACATGTGCCTAAGGTGTAACTTATTATCTTGTGAGATTTATATACCTTTTTTAATTGTAATTGAGGTAAATCATTATTCACGCACTCCACACGCAATTTCCTAGTTAACACCCAGAAGGATATTGGTGAAGTTTCATCATATTCCCTAAGTTGCACTGTGTGCTCGGGAATTTAATTCTTCTGAGAGGTTAACATTGGTGGTTGGAGCGCATGACAATGGGCCTGTTAGTTTGCGGCGAACAAATGTACTTAACATGCATTTGTTTCTTTCTATTTGTCTAAAGTTCGTGGTTACAAACCATCAGAAGATTTGTGATTTTCACGCCACTATTGTGAGGGAAAAGCATAAACTTTAACCGCTATAATAGAAGAGAGTGTGGAGAAGGCTTCCGTCATCACATAATTGATGAACCACAGCTGCAGGACACATCTGGAGTTAAGTTATTTGTTGTCACAGGCAACAGCAAAACACGGACATTGATGGCGCCCCTATCCAACCCATGTGAGGAAAAATTTAATTTACCTTTCACACCCATTTAATCCTTATTTTAACTTGTTGAACTAATTGACTATTAAATTTGTTGTATGTTATTTTAAACTAAACAAATAATTGTTTATTCAGTCATTAGAAGTATGAAAGCAAACGTATGAGCAAGACTATTTAATAATCACACACGCACGCACGCACGCACGCATGCACGCACGCACGCACGCACGCACGCACGCACGCACGCACGCACGCACGCACGCACGCACGCACGCACACACACACACACACACACACACACACACATATATATGGGGGCTTAACAGGCCAGAACCATTGCTTTAATCTTTCACAAAAGGCGACGGACCAGATATAATGCATTAACAATTGTTCAGCCCAATGCAACATTGTTCGTGACTTGGACATATTTTGTAAACGCTCCCTTAAGGTAGAAGGGTCATTAATCTTCTATCTACATTCTGCCAAGAGTAATCTTGCGCGCAGGTAGATACCTTGAAAGCCAATATTAGATACTCTTGAGTTTTGGTCACTGTTGGACCACTACTGCAAAGCAATCCGTGACAGCAAAGGAAGGTGGAAAGCTACCTCAACCTGAAACAGGCATAACTTGCGAGGCGGCAAAATGTTTTATCAGAAACAAATAAATGAACCAATGGTATGCAGAGTCAAATCACTCAAAGAAAAAAGAAGATACATATTACCAGCTAAGCAGAAGAGAATAAGTGGTAATCTTTAGACTCCAAACGGGCCACAACACATCGTGATACCATCTATTCAACAAGCTAAAGATAGGAACTACCGATCAGTGTAACTGTGGCACTGATAAAATGACTGGTGAACATCTGCTTCAAACATGCTTAACATATGAGGAACATAGAAAGCACATATGTCCGTCACTAGTACCATTCCTGGAGAAAATATGGAGATACAAATAGCTTCCAGCTGACCGCCGCTTTCTTTCAAAATATTCAAATAGACGTCTGAGAGTGTAAAAAAGAAGATGATAGAAGAATATCTTGACAGAAGATAATTTCTGTGTAATGATTTGATTAATAAAGAAAACAATGCATCATTTCTGTGTGCTATAATCTGGCTAACGAATGTTTAATTTCTATATTGTAGAATTTCATGCTGTTGATGTCGAGTATCGATATCTTAAAATTTAGCAACATTAATTCAGAAAACATGAACATTTGTCATGTAAATCATCTTTATAAATCATACTCGTTCCTGAGAGCAGTGTTTCCCACAACGTGGTCGTGTACCGTTAGCACGCGAGAGTGGTTGAAAAGGCAACAAATTGTATTTAAATTTATCAAATTTTTGTGTGTGTCACAAAACAATTCCTTAAATTTTTATACATGAGAATGGTATACCGATGCAGGCGAACCCCTGTCTCGAGAGACTGTATGTGGTGTTCCCGACTACGGGCCGTCCCAGTTTTAAATTGTAATACAGGGTGGCGTGTCTGCTCGAATGGTGCTCACTCCGACATTCCTCTACACCTTCGGGTAAACGAGGAAATGATAGCCCTATTTAGGGCAAACCTCTACAAATACCTTCAGATAGAAAAGGTATGGGCGAGCCTAGACACCTTCGGCTAAAAGAGGAGTGAAGGCCCAATTTGAAGAGCTGGAAATGAACCAGAAGAGAGCAATGGTTTCACAACGATTTAATGGAATGTTGAAGGCACAACAGATCAATCACCTAATTGTCTTAATATTTGATTGCATGTGTTGATGTTTATTTTTACTCACCTTATTTTAATTAGCTTTAAACATTATCATTTCTCTCTCTCTCTCTCTCTTTCTTTCTCTCTTTCTTTCTCTCTCTTTCTCTCTCTCTCTCTCTCTCTCTCTCTCTCTCTCTCTCTCTCTCTCTCTCTCTCTCTCTCTATATATATATATATATATATAAATATATAAATATATAAATATATAAATATATAAATATATAAATATATAAATATATAAATATATAAATATATAAATATATAAATATATATATATATATATATAATATATATATATATATATATATATATATATATATATATATATATATATATATATATATATATATATATATATATATATATATATATATAAATATATATATATATATATATATATATATATATATATATATATATATATATATATATATATATATATATATATATATATATATATATATATATATATATATATATATATATATATATATATATATATATATATATATATATATATAAACGAGGGGCGTTCAGAAAGTAATGCACCACATCGTTTTTTGAATCTAATAATGAAGATAGAAGCATGAAATTTTGCACACTTCACATATTGCATGTGCCAATTGTGTGCACTAAATTGCACTGCAACCGGCCAAATAATACGGCTGCCCTAAACCGTTGAAATGGAGCGTGTTAGCAACTTGCGTTATAAGCAGCGAATTGTGATAGAATTTCTCGTTGCAGAGAAGGAAACTGTTGTGAACATTCACAAGCGTCTATGTGATGTGTATGGAAGTTTTTCAGTCGACAGGAGTACAGTCAGTCGCTGGGTTCAGAGAATCAAAGAATCAGAAAGTGGAGATACGGAGCTGCTTGATCGGCCGCGCTGTGAACGTCCTGCCACAGCCACCAACACAGAAATGTTGAAATGCGCTGAGGGCATTATTCTTACTGATAGGCGAATCACTACTCAACAATTGGCCTTACAGCTGTCAGTCAGCATTGGTAGTGCAAATGCAGTTATAAAAACTCTCGGATTTTCTAAGGTTTGCGCAAAATGGGTTCCTCGAAGTCTCACAAATGACCACCGATTGCAAAGGAAAGCAATTTCTTCTGAATTGTTGGAGCGTTTCAATGCTGATGGAGAGAACTTTTTGGCTAAGATCGTTACAGGTGACAAAACCTGGACACATCATTTTGAACCTGAGACAAAAAGACAGTCAATGGAGTGGCCTCATCCGCAATCACCACGAAGAAAGAAATTCAAGACAATTCCTTCAGCAGGAAAGGTCATGATCACTGTCTTTTGGGACATTGAAGGTGTGATTCTTGTGGACGTTATGCCAAGAGGAGAGACAATCAATTCGCAAGCTTACATTAAGACACTGAAAAAACTCAATCAACGTTTTCGCAGAGTTCGGCCGCACAAGAATCCAGCAGACCTGCTTCTCCTTCACGACGATGCGCTACCTCACACAAGTCTGGCAACACGGGAAGCAATCACCAAATTGGGTTGGACTGTACTACCCCATCCACCCTATAGTCCCGATTTGGCACCCTCTGATTTTCATCTATTTGGTCCACTTAAAGATGCACTCCGTGGGACCAGGTTTGAAGATGATGAAGGAGTGATTCATGCAGCGACGAAATGGCTACATGATCAAGACAAAATCTGGTACGGGCTAGGAATACATGCACTTGTTTCGCGCTGGCATAAAGCCGTACAAGTTGATGGGGATTATGTTGAATAATACCGATGTTTACATGACATATCCATGTGTATAAATTTCATGCTTTTTGAATAAACAGCTCCTGAGAAAAACGATGTGGTGCATTACTTTCTGAACGCCCCTCGTATATATATATATATATATATATATATATATATATATATATATATATATATATATATATATATATATATATATATATATATATATATATATATATATATATATATATATATATATATATATATATATATATATATATATACCTGGAGAGCACTGGTTTCTGCCTTATGCGCCGTGTTTGGCGCTTAAAGAATTTATTATTATATATATATATATATATCAGTAGCTGTTATTATATATTCGTTAGTGTAGATTTTTTTTTTTAACCAGCGGCACTTGGGCTTTCATCCCTTCGGCCCAATGACATGTCATCGCGAGGCTGGGGAGCCTGTGGACTTTCCTTCCAACCCGGTCAGGAGCTTCGCTCCTTCCCATCCACAGAAGGTTTAAGTTAGTGTAGATAAAATAGTAGTATTACAACTACTCCCAAATTATCTTCACCCTAGAGGGGTACGCTGGTAAGACCAAGCTCTCATAAGGGGTACGTCATTGTTGCTAACTTTGGGACATACTGCAGTAAAATATCTGGCTGCAACTGCCGTTACTTTCAGCTTCCAGTTTTTTGTCCGTCTACTTTAGCTCTACTTGAGAAGTTTCGGTTTGATTTAGATACATAACAGGACCTATTCTCTCTTTTATACCTAATAATGGTTTCCGGCCTTCCTTGTGTAACACATTAGGCAGTGTTCTTGCGCAAATTAATTTGTTTAGGCATTCTTTTGCATTCCTTTTGCCTTAAATAATGATTTCCTTTGGCTCAAGGCGTATTTAAATGTAACAATTTTGTTGTAGTTTAAACTAGGCAAAAATATAGACGAACATGGCTGTCATCTGTGGTGTGAAATGCAATAGAGGCTTTAAAAGAAGGATAGAATGTTCCGACATCTGCTACATAACTGATTTTCGATAAAGTGCCTTCTTAGCATCAAAGGTAACATCTAACGGACTTCAGAAACTTTCTGAATCTCATCTAATGGCACAAGCCTTCATGCAACCTCTCCTCTATATCTTCATATATTCTTCTGATCTCTAACAGAGTAATCAGCTCTTGCACGCCCATTTCGCTTCAGCTTTTCTCCACATTTGTGGTTCTCACTAGGATAATAATTTTTTGCAGTTGTGATGCTGTTGGTGGTGATGGTAATGTTCATGGTGGTGGTAGTACGTATAAGGTGCTGGCAGTTTCATGGTAGCTTATATCGTGGTTAAGCCATTGATAGTATTAAAATGTGGAAAGTCTTACAACTTTTAAAGTTTTAAAGTTTCAAAGTTTTAAAGTTTTATCTATCACCGTACTTCAACTTCAAAAGAAGCATAAGACTTCACCAAACGTATGCCAAATCTTCCTGTCCTGTGCCATCAGCTCAATGTTTTTTCATGTCTTCGTTATCTTCTTCGTATCTGTCACCAGTTCTGTTCTCCATGTAGTCCTTGGATCCCCCCTTCTCCTCTTACCCTGGGGATTACAGAACAAGAAGTGTCTGGTAATTCTTTCAACACGTTTCCTCAGTGTGTGTCCTATCCAACTGCAGCGTCTTCTTCTCCTCTCTTATTGCACTGGCACTTGTCTGATTCTTGTCATCAGTTCTACATTACCTTGTCATGCCAGAATCAATATTATATGCCCTCAAATTAAGACCTGCGGACATCTTTTTCTTCTTCTTCTTCTTCGTACACTCTCAGACGTCCACTTGAATGTTCTCAAAGAAAGCAGTAGTTAGTTTGAGGCTATTTGAATCCCCGTAAAGCTTTTCCACGAAAGGAACTGGCCTCGGCCATATGCGCTTTCTCTGGGGAAACTTTGAAGCAGATGTTCATCTAAATTGCGGACATCTAAATTGCAGACATCTAAATTGCGGACATCTAAATTGAGAGAATGTGTTCTTTGATCTCCCTCTACCACTCTTACCCAGGGGGTTCCAGAACCAGGACTGTCTCGTAAAGCTATCAACAGGTTTCCACAGTGTGTGTCTTATCCATCTCCAGTGTCTTCTTCTCATCTCTTGTTCAAATGACACTTGTCTGGTTCGTGTCATCAGTTCTACATTAGTCGTCTTGTCATGCCAAAGTCAATATTATATGACAACAAATTAAGATTTAGTGATACGATCATTACATCTGAATTGAAATAGAAACAACATTTCTCAGACAAACCGCAACTGCTAAGGACCACAACAAAAACACGAGATAGAGATAGAGACAGAGAGAGGCAGAGAGAGAGAGATTATGAAACAGCCCAGTATTTTAAGTACTTTATTCGAAGATTGTTAGCTCCCTGTGGGGCTCAGGAGTTCAACACACACACACACGTCAAACTTGCCTGTCCTGTCCCATCCGTTAAAGGTGTTTCCATCTCTTCGTTATCCCTGACACACCTGTCTTTAGCTCTCTTCTCCAGTATTTTATATAAACAAATACCGCCTTGCTAAATCTTAAAAGCCGCTTCAAACTAGAGGAATTTCTTCTTCTTCATGTACCATGCCTGATGGCAGAGGAAATCATGTCTCTCCACAACTTCCTGTCTCCAGTACAATTTATCAATTCTGTTATGGACTTTTTTCCATGCCACGATGTCAAACTGTCCAATATTTTCTCTCTTTGTCGCCCTCAATTCCTGTTGTTATAATACATTCCAGCTTTCTTCTCGTAACATTTCAAAAGAAAGTGCATTGCTTTCTTGTAACCAAAGCCATAAGCTTCCTTTGCGTGTGGTTTCTTTCAGGACATCCACTAAAACCACAACTCTAGAGCCTCTAGGCCTTATCCAGCTTGTTCACTAAATGTCCATTACTCACTACTTCCATATTTCGGGATTGGACCTATACTGGACTTTCTAAACTTGCAAAATTCAAGCCTTTTCAGAAGTTAGATTGTACCTAGAAACAAATCAAGGGAATGAATTAGCAGTTTAACTGCACTAATGAATTGTTTAAGTTATGTCCCATATATTCTGAGTCACTTCTACATGGACTCTAACCACTCTATAACTCGGCTTTAACAAAGGTAATGGTACTATTTTAAACTTTGGTCATTGAGTTGTTAATAGTGGTACTAGTGATTGTAATGGTGATTATAATGTTTATGTGGTGGTAGGGATTGTAATGGTGCCTGTGATGTTTGTGGTGGTGATAGTGATTGTAATGGTGATTGTGATGTTTATGGTGGGGCTAGTGATTGTAATGGTGATTGTGATGTTTATGGTGGTGATTGTGACTGTAATGGTGTAACCGGATGGCCTACGCTAGCATTATCCGTGCTATTAATATGACTTAGAATAGGAAAAGCAGTTACGACACTTCATCAAATAAAAGTGTAAGTTACTGTAGCGTTGTTATTATCTTATAATCAGTAAATTCAAAAGTTCCTCTGGCCAAGTTAGTTTAGGGACATACTGTCCAAACAACGCTCACAGCAATTAAATCACAGCAATTGCAAGTAGGCAATTAAACACTTAACGTGTGGACAATAGTAAAAACTACCGCCAAAAACTACACATGACAAAAATCCTTTTAACAGCAAGGTGAGGTAACCACAACTACAAAGTACTAAACATGTTGACAAAAATGATAGTAGCAATAATTGCACTCACATACCACCCACAAAATCACACCGTCCAATAACCCTATTCGTCAAGTCCAGTATCAGTAGTCAATTAATCTCATATTATAATGCACCGCATTCACATTAATACAATTATGTAATAGAAACAATAGATGACACGAGGCAGACAATCAACTATATAGTGGATAAATGCGACATTAATGTGTCCCTACAAAATATGTCAACATAACATAGTGATATTAAGAGACACAAAGTAAACTTGTATCCAACACAATTGTATGGGCAATAGATAAGACTATGCTTAAGTGTTGCACAAATAGATACTAATATGGCATATTAACCCAATATTATTTCAATAGTGTGAGTGTGAAATAGATTTGTGTCAAAGATCAAACCAAGTCTGTCGAATTCACATTAATAAACACACAATATTAAGCACATTATTTAAACTATGTAGTGTCATGATATTCCACTCATTAATAAGCTAACAAGCAAAGTTACTTTTTATGTCCAAATAAATTATTGTCAATATTCCTGATTCTTCTCCGTAGAATATCCTTGTCATCTTTATTACCAATGTTCAAGTCGAAACCGACTGATAACCGCAACAAAGTCAGCCAGGCAATGTCTTTGTCATTTCCCCTTGATCCTGCGAGTTATTCTAGAGTTATGTCCCTTCAGGTGTAACCGCAGTTCTTGATATTGAAATAAACAGAAATGTCTGCAGAAAATGTGCTCAACTCACAGCATTTTCATTACCTCACAGAATGTGCGTTCATTAGTCTGTAGATCGAATATGATCACTGTCAATAAGGCATAATATATGCACGTACCACACTGAGTTGAAAGAGTCATTACGCAACATGGAGCATTGAAGTATTCATCAGCATCAGGTGCCGTGTGAGCCGATTAATCTTTGTAAGTAGTGCTACAACAGTTCTTGAAAGGTCGTCATCAGGTATGTGACACCCCAAAACAGTTCTCGGCTTTAGCATGTGGTAGCCGGTTACGGCATCCTCTATGGATTGTCTATGGAACAACAAAGCTAAGCCCAATGAAATAAATCATAAAATATTAAGATAACCAATCAAAAGGTGGCTATATCACGCACCACTTTGGGTTCACAAAATATTGTAAACTAGAAATCAGTTGAATGAAGAGAGCCTTAGCACATGGACGTGTTTTATATTCTAGTGTCGTGGCAACCTGGCGCTCCCAGATATATATAACACAAAAGTCCGGCTCCTACACTCAAGATACTATCCTACTGACGTCAGTACAGTATTTGTGAAGCGAACAGCAATTTCTACATTAGTGAGAGAATTGCAATTATGCATTCTCAAGTGTATTACAGTGTAAGTACGCTTTCGAATTAGCTTGATAACTATTTCAGGGAACGTCTGTAAAGAAAAGCACATGTCTAAGCAAGTAGTACTAATTGATTCACAACTAGATAATCTACATAAAGAGGTAGAGATACTGCTAACCATTACGCCTAAGGAGCTCTCTGAGAATATTAAGAAGACAAAACATTATCGAGAAATATATGTGCCACAAGTTGTTGAAGTCAGACATGGAAAACTTGTAATATATAAGGATACAACTTTTGCTGAACCCAACTGATTCATTTTGTAAATTGCCTTGACATGCTTGTTCAGGTTTCACGTTAATAAAAGTTTTAACTGAGCTGCTTGAATCTGATTTCGTCTCTAGATGTTGCTGAACTTGTTGCATTGTAGAATTATTCTACCACTTTATGAAATGTCACTTATAAAAACAACATAGAAGGATACGAACGAGCTAGGTACCCCAAGTGTTCATCCAAGAAATCACCACCTCTGGCGGAGTTGGCCAGTATAGAGACAAACTTAACTTGGAAGATGAATAAAAAGAAATCTAAATTTGAATGACATCATTAGGTCTGCAATCAGACACCTAGTGACTATAAACCAAGAGTCCTAACAGCCCGGTCACATATCTCTAGGTTGTGCCGAGAAATACAGTTGCAACGGTGACACATCTCTAAGTGGCACCGTGACCAGTCACACACTGTCACACATCTCTAAGTGGTGCCGTGTTCTAAGTAGTATCACGCCGTCACAATGGTGGCTGTGATGTTTATGGTGGTGGTAGTGATTGTAATGGTGATTTTGATGTTTTTGGTGGGACTAGTGATTGAAATGGTGATTGTGATATTTGTGGTGGTGGTAGTGATTGTAATGGTGATTGTGATGTTTATGTAGGTGGTAGTGATTGTAATGGTGATTGTGATGTTTATGGTGGGGCTAGTGATTGTAATGATGATTGTGATGTTTGTGTAGTGGTATTGATTGTAATGGTGATTGTGATGTTTATGGTGGGATTAGTGATTATGGTGGTGATTGTGATTGTACTGGAGACTGATGTTTATGTAGCGATTGTGAAGGTAATGGTTACTGATGTTTCTGTGGTGAGAGTGATTGTTTTGGACGCTGTGATGTTTATATGGTGTCAGTGATTGTATTGGTTACTGTGATGTGTATATGGTGATAGTTATTGTAATGGATACTGTGGTGTGTATGCGGTGGAAATTATTGCAGTGGTGGTGCTTGTGATTGCAATTGTGACTGCGATTTTTATGTGGTGGTAGTGATTGTAATGGTGACTGTAATGTGTATGTGGTGGTAATGATTGTAATGATAACTCTAATCTTTATGTAGTGATAGTGATTGTAAGGGTGGCTATGATGTTTATGTGGCGATAGTGATTGTAAAGGTGGATGTGATGCTTATATATTGATAGTGATTGTAAAATTGAATGTGATATTTATGTGGTGATTGTGATTGTAAAGGTGGCTATGATGTTTATGTGGTGATAATGATTGTAAAGGTGGCTATGATGTTTATGTGGTGATAATGATTGTGGGGCGTTTAAGCGCTTATCAAATATTTTATCCATAAGTGTCTAATGAAGTATAAAGCAGAAGTTAATTTCATGAAGAATCAGCGCCCCACGCTTTTTGTCAATTTGATGTTAAATTTTTTGACTGCAAGCTATAAACTCCTTGAAAAATTATTTTTGGGTTTTTAGTGCATTAAAAGCGTGTGTTTAAAATATTTTAAAAATATTTTTTATGTTCTTCTTTTTAGTGTTAGAAAAATTATGACATAATAAAACATAAACAATATTTTTACTTACTGTAAATCTAGTCTAAAATTTCTTAAGCGATCCATTTCGTTTAGAGCGTCAATATTACATGGCTTTGTTCCTGTTAATTTGGTGCAATCAATTTCTTCAATTTGAAGGCCTTCTAGAGATCGAATGATTCCCATGATTCATAATTTTATAATTTGGATTGTTTCCCTTGATTTAGCGAGACACTTGTTTGAGTACTGCCTTGTTTTACACATAGAAAAATAAAGCACACCACGTACCCTTGAATTTTTAATTAACTTGATTATGGCCCCTGATTTGTTTACATTTCTTTACGAAAAACGTTAATGACTTATATTGTCATAATTACAATATTACATTATAAAATAATTGACTGATTAATGTATTGTCATCGGGAATACATCACTACGCCAAGTTTCAGAGCTATTGCTCATCTGGAAGTGATTGAAAACTCGATTGCAAGATTTGAAAGTGACATGAAAGTGACATGAAAGTGACATACAAGTGAAGTTAAATAAAAGCGTGTAATAAAAAGAAAAAATAAGACTACTCCACCAACAAGCATGTCGTAGCAGGCGACTAATGTGAAGGCGTGCAAGGGTTAACAACCTCATCGCATGAATAAATTGCTACAGAAACCCCCATTACAAGCACATGCGAGTCCTGTGACGCAGGTTACCTTGCAAGTGGACCAGCTGGAGGGGTGGCCGCATGTTTCTTGGGGAGGTAACGGGGAAATCACGGTGATTATAAATGCAACTGTATCAACTTTACCAAACCTAATCTGTACATCAACTTTGACATCAGCATTAACATCACATCCGTGATCACCACACAGCCATCATTATTTTACCAACCACACCATCCTCTTTGACTTTATCGTGGTTGCTTCACATTTTAAAACGACATTGTAGCGCGTTCTCTCGTCATTTCCGTTTTTTTCCCAACATCCAGAGGGGGTTGGAGTGGCTAAGAAATATGATGTCCGCCTCGAATTAAAAAGGTACCGGGTTCAATTCCCAGTTGAGGGAAAATAATTTATTAAATTTTTTTTTAGAACCAGTGATCCTAATGATGTCATATTCTCCTTTGGTTTCCTGGGTAGTGAGATCGGATGCCTAGCCTTCTCGGATAAGACCAAAAATAATACAGGAGATCCCGTGTCCAAGTTGCGGACATTAAAAATCCCTCGGCAGTTCGAAATCTTAAAGAATAGGCCATACGGTCGGTGCTTTTGAAAAATTTACAAAATTAGGAAAAACCTACCCACCACAAAAAGTATTTATAGAATGTGTGATTCCTGCATATACACATTGGAAACCTCGCCGGTGTTATGGAGTTCGTGCACTGTGCTGAGATCCTCCTTGTGTTATCTAAGGGAGGAGATCGGAGCACTGATGGAGTTGTCCGTATGCAATGAAGATAGTTGTTCAAACCAAACCACACCAACATTCAGAACGTGTTCTCGTTATTCTGGAAATATTTGAACAACTTTTCAGTACGGTAGTTCTTAACCTAGAAGCAAATATAGAAAACGAAAAATACGACTCCATGAATGATACGTTTTTTTACAGATGACCAAAGTCTAATGTACGAAGGTGCAATCAACTTGCGAAACTATACAAAAGCACTTAGTGAAACTTGTGTAAGATACAACATAAAGATCAGCAAATCAAAGACAGAAACTTTGAAGATCAGCTGATCACCGGGACGAATTAACATACATGTCAGCAGCATCAAGTTTAAACAAGGTCAAATAAAAGAATTTAGGGGGGAGATAACAGAGCTAAAGCTGTAGTGTCACAGGATCATTGAAGTGTCACAGGATCATCGTAGTGTCACAGGATCATTGTAGTGTCACAGGATCATTGTAGTGTCACATGATCATTGTAGTGTCACGGGATCATTGAAGTGTCACAGGATCATTGTAGTGTCACAGGATCATTGTAGGGTCACAGGATCATTGTAGGGTCACAGGATCATTGTAGTGTCACAGGATCATTGTAGGGTCACAGGATCATTGTAGGGTCACAGGATCATTGTAGGGTCACAGGATCATTGTAGTGTCACAGGATCATTGTAGTGTCACATGATCATTGTAGTGTCACAGGATCATTGTAGGGACACAGCATCATTGTAGGGTCACAGGATAATTGTAGTGTCACAGGATGACACTGATTCCTTGGATCTGTTTGGGAACTCAGCTTTCATAATCAACATTGTTGTCTCTACCTTACCTGTCACGTGAACCTCAGAGCCATCTTCTGTGTCTGAGTGACCAGGAAAACTTCTCCTCAGTTAATTCTTTAATTAATTTTGTGACATTTCTTCGGAGTTCACCCTGATTTGAAACTATATCTTTCTAGACAATATCGGAATCATTTGGCAATATCGGAAAGTTTCAACTGTCGAACTATCATCTACATTTTCTATACTGTTCTTCATTCTGTTTATGTAGAGGGTAATTAAAGACAAAATTCAAATATTATATTATGTTACTACATGCTAGCATATGTTCATTAATTTGAGGAAATGTGTTCGCCTTGTTCGCCTGTAGGAAAACAACTTTGGTGAACAGGTTCACGAAACAAGGTTAACGTTTATTACACACACAATCTTCGTGGCAAAACATCAAGCCCATCAGAACATCAAAGTACATGGCACAGGATACTGGTCGTAACAAAAACATGGTCTGTCGATAGCAGGCTTAAAAAAAAAACGTTGGGCAGGTTCATGAAAAAATGGCAATAGCCAATTAATATAATACGTCTCACAATTTCCATTAAGTCTGGCCGTTGTACTAAGAGGCTCGGGCGAAATCCGCGATTCCCAAGTAATGTGGCAGAAGTCACTTATGGCAGACAATAATAGTTGCTTCAAAATGTGAGATTACTCCTTATGGAGAAAACCATGGCGCGAAAGTTCTCATTAAGCTAGGAAACCATTTCTTATATCATTGAATAGGTGGCGGCCATCGCAACTATATTAATGCCACAATATATTATTAAACACTCTCCATAAACCTGGAGCTCGAAAAAATACGACCACACCCGACCAGTGAACAAAATCGAAAGGCCCAGATGATTAATAGTTTAAAACCAAAACACGTGATACGTTACGTCATTAGTGACCGTCGCTCAACACAAGTGAACGATCGTGGAGAAGTTGTTTTCCTACAGGCGAACACACCTCCTCAAATAAATGGACATATGCTAGCATGTAGTAAGATAATTTAATATATGAATTTTATCTTTAACAAGAAGAAAGAATAGGACATAGAGATAGGACATAGACTAAACTGTACATATTACATGCTAGAATTGTTTATAATAACATTTAACTATACACCTTTAAACTGAAGTCTCGACATGACAAGAATTGAGGGAAGGGAGTGTAATTATTGAATCGAAAATACCAAATACTGCCAGGAGGTGGGTAACAATAGAGTTGAAGAGCACAGAATGAATTATATGATGGCACAGGTAAATGTGACGTTCGAAGTTATTATGCCACAACATACAACAGTAGAAGATCTAGTTTCCGGGCGTGGGGATGACCAAGAGGAAGATGGATAGACAACATCACAGACATCCTACAACAACAACAGGCTCACCGCAGCCAGTACGACACAGGCTCACCGCAGCCAGTATGACGCACCTGACTCAAGAACTCAAACTTCAGCTTGCCACAAGGGTTCACGGTAAGAGTGGACCACATAAATAAGACACAAAAAAAGTAAGCTTAACCTTTTGGTTGTGCCTGCCCAGGTGATGTACAGGTGTGGTACAAGGAGGTGTGAAGTGACTCCCAGATAATTTATCCTAATTGCTTTCTCATTGGATACTATTCTACAGTTCAGAATCAAACTGACAGCCAAATTATTAGTTAGTTTTATTGTTTTTTTTTTTAAAAGAAATTTTAGAAGACAAGGATATGACAGTCGATCTTTTCTTGCCACTGCTCATCCGCCATCTTGGTGTTGGCTGTTCAGCCTAATTGTTGGTTATAATTAGAATATTTAGCAGGGCTGTGGGGTCCAAGTCGTGAAGTCGGTCGTTTTTCAGTGGAGTCGGAGTCTACAAAAAAAAATGTTCGGGCCCCAACTACGAATTTGATGCCATATAAAAGGTAAAAAAGTGTAGTCGGACTTCTAAAATTTCAAGACCCAGAGTAGCAAAATTCGTTGGCCGATTCCACAACCCTGATACTTAATGTCATTTTATTTTCTATCCTATGCTGTTTTCAAATACATTTTGTTGGGGCCGTGGATGATGGCTTGTCTATTATTTCCTACTTCTATTTTAGTTGATCGTATAGTTCGTATAGGAGAAAGTAACAAGAACGTATGGGATGGAAATTAATATAGAAAAAAGCAAGATATTGGTGAATAGCCATAAGAAACATGTTCCGACCAACATTACGTTAAATGGGCAAACGTTAGAAGAAGTTAACACCTTTAAATATCTCGGGTCCACTATATGTAGTGATGGAAGATCAAGTAAAGAAATCAAGACAAGACTTGAGATGGCCTCAGCTGCCATGACAAGGTTGAATGCGATCTGGAAAAGTAACATCAGTTTTCCTGTGAAGATCAAATTATACAAATCACTTGTATTATCTATTCTCTTGTATGGGTGTGAGGGCTGGACACTCACTGCAGATACGGAGCGAAGGATTCAGGCTTTCGAGCATAAATGTTATAGAAGAATTTTGCGCATTTGCTATAAAGAGCACAAAACAAATGTCTATGTTAGAGAGAAGATAAACACCTATGCAGGCCACCAAGAACCACTTTTGTCAATAGTGAAACGTCGAAAGCTTGCCTGGTTTGGGCATGTAACTCGTCATGACTCCCTTTCGAAAACGATCCTTCAGGGAACAGTCGAAGGTAAACGGAGAAGAGGAAGGCAGAGAAAATCCTGGGCTGATAACATCAAAGAATGGGCAGGACACGGTTTTTCCACACTTGTACGCATTGCTGAGGACAGAGAGCAGTGGAGGACACTGTCTGCTGATGCTTCCACCATGGCACCCCTACGACCCATGACGGGTTACGGGCTGAGATGATGATAGTTCGTATCTACCTTAGCAGTAGGGAGCTTGTTGTATGGTGATCAGAAAACTTCGTTCTCTCAGACGATAACATTTCTCATACCAACAGTTGGTGATTGATTTCACGCTGACAGCAGTAAAATATTGACGTCGAACTTTATTTACATAAATCATCAAAAAGGTTGTAAAATGATTGCCCAACCTTTCACTTGATGTTGGCAGACTCGTACAGCAAAAATTCAGTAGGTACAATCTCAGGGTTACTCTATCTCTCTCTCTTGCTTCAGTATTCATAACAGTCTCTAGTGGTTATTGTGGTCACAGCATCAAAACCACTGTTGTCAAAATATTTTATCTGCCATCTAATTCTCCATATGTAAACATTGTCTCTCTTATGTGCTGACGTATTTCCTATGTTGTGCTTGGTGTATCTTATATGAACTGGCCTCACCGCCAGGGATGTAAATTTACCAAGCCTATTTTCTACTCGCTAGTCTATCAGCTTGTCTACTGTATCTTACTATTGGTTATAGGATGGCTCAAAATTTTCAACGTACCTGGTTCTTCGAAATTCACACATTCTCTCACTGGGAACACTGGCATCTTGTCCTCAGAATAAATGACAAACTGTCGTACAGAAATGTGGCTAGAAATGCCCTTGGGCGTCTGGGCGATAGTCACTATTTTACCATAGTAGAATCAACCAAAACATTTATTGGCTTATCAACCCGATGTAACTCCCATTCGCTGCCACTTTTAACTAAATACTACTTCTATCGCAACTCAAAGCATAACTTGCTGTTAACGCTATCGTATCTCGGATCTGACTGACTTAGTCTAAAACGTCGATTTACAAAGATAACTATTTTGGAACACTCCGGAACACTTTGTCTAACAAACAACGCACCCGTTCATAAATTCACGTGAGCCGAGCTCACCCAAAACCAAACAAAAAACACAACATTAGAATTCTCACCCAAGGTCAGACAAACAAAACACCGCAATCAAGGGACATAAGCATTACTCTTGACTTCTTCTTCTCGTTCTATCGATTATTCCTTAAGACTACAACTATAAAGTCAGCTAATCTCCATCATGCTAATTGATTCCATAAAACTAATTCTAAAAAATTATTCCGTCTTAGCCACTCCAACGGTTTCAATGTCATTTGCAACTGATCACTGTCGGTGGGTACAATTGACACTAAAATTTGTTTCGGAGTGTAATTCTTAACTAATTACTGCTTACAACATTTGTTGTTTATGGTTTTCACTTGTCTCGTGTTGTTTGTATGACTACTGTTTTTCGTTACCTTATGATTAATTAGCAGTGGTTTAAAAAATACATTGTTTTGTTTCTTTAGGATCACTGTGTGTATATATTTGTTTATTAAGTATTAGAACGTTTTGACAGTTTATTTTCTTAATCTCATTTCTTTTTCTTAAACAGTATAACTATTATTATGATTTCTAATATTGTCTTTGTTATTATGTGTGCGTAAAGAGGGACTTAGGAGTCCCCAATCAGCATACATGGGGTATGGTACTACCAGGCATAGGAGAATTGCTGGTACCACGAAATCTGTGCATTAGTCAGGTAATTTACTCGATTTTATATTTGTCTGGGAGGACGAAGTTGTCGATCGCAGCAAGTGG
>JAMPIV010009441.1:0-115000 GCA_024509875.1 Oreohelix idahoensis | reverse complement strand
GAGTATTTTGAAGAGGTAAGGATCCATAAGTATCTTGAGGATGCTATTTATGCAGTAGCACGGCGATGATGTCCGTTTGCTATCTGTGAGGAGGCCACATTATTATTGTAGCACGGCGAGGATGTCCGTTGCTGAGTATTTAAGTAGTTAGCACGGCGAGGATGATGTCCGTTTGCTAACCGGATCCATGGAGGTGATTTGAGGAGGCTATCATTATTATATTAGCACGGTGATGCCGACCGTTGCTAAAAGGATCCAGGAGAATATAGGAGAGTATTATAGCGCATATTTGAGGAGGCCATTTATGTAGTTAGCACGGCGAGGATGATGTCCGTTTGCTAACCGGATCCATTGTTATAATTGAGGGATCCATATTCGCATTAGAGCGCCAATGTTGAGAGCGTCTTTGATGAGGCATATTTGAGGAGGCCATTATTGATTATATTAGCACGGTGATGCCGACCGTTGCTGAGAGGATCCAGTATTGAGATTGTATAGCGCTAATGATTCTGAGAAGTGGAGATGTGACTGGAGTACTGTATTATTGTATTGATATGACTTGTACTTTGATCATGACTGTGTATTCTGTGTTAACGTAACGTGTTGTGGTGTAATAAACGTCATTAACTTTAACCTGCCGTTACACCATTCCATGCCTCTGATGCGTGTACCTGTAGTGTGTGAATGTACCCACGCACACTCACTGCAACATTCAACACGGTAGGAAAACAGTAGTAGTGACAGTGATAACGCATGACCATAAATAGCCTGGGTGGCGAAATCTATGTCAACAAACAGATTGAATTCACTAACAGTATCTCGTGTGTAGCAGTGGTATGTTAGTCTTATAGAATTTGATATTTCGACATTCGCGAGATATAAGAAGTATCTTCTGCTCTGTGTGGGCGTATGAACAGTTTGACCATTAAAGTAACACCCATCACCATTTATTCAATCTCAAGACCAGTCATCAGTTATAATATTAATATTTCTTCGGGTAACATTTGGAGGAACTTTCTGCGGGTTACAGATTGGTGGCCTAAATTAAGCGTTCTACAGGTGGCTATGATGTTTATGTGGTGATAGTGATTGTAAAGGTGGCTATGATGTTTATGTGGTAATAATGATTGTGAAGGTGGCTATGATGTTTATGTGGTAATAGTGATTGTAAAGGTGGCTATGATGTTTATGTGATAATAGTGATTGTAAAGGTGACTATGATGTTTATGTGGTAATAGTGATTGTAAAGGTGGCTATGATGTTTATCTGGTAATAGTGATTGTAAATGTGGCTATGATGTTTATGTGGTGATAGTGATTGTAAAGATGGCTATGATGTTTTTTGTGATAGTGACTGTAAAGGTGGTTATAATATTTCTGTCTTGATAATGTTGTAAAGGTGGCTTTGATGTTTATGTGGCGATAGTGATTGTAAAGATGGCTATGGTATTTATGTGGTGATAGTGATTGTAAAGGTGGCTATGAAGTTTATGTGGTGATACTGATTGTGAAGGTGACTATGATGTATATATCGTGATAATGATTATAAAAGTGATTGTAATGTTTATATGATGATAGCGATTGCATATATATACATCCTATATATACTTTTCTAGTTCAATCTGTCATTCTTTCCGTTCGTAACGTTCCCAAAAATAGTAACACTCGCCAAAGAAAAGTACGCAAATGTTGGTGTGCATGCGCCATCTTCTTCTTCTTCTTCCTCGTTCGCCCTGAAAAGGACGGTGGTTGCGTTGTGTCTGTTTGCGCCGTAGCTGTGATATCTGCACCTTTCGGTCGACACATCCGACTTCAGCACGGCATTTTTTAGGGACCGGGTTTGCCTTCCCATTGCGATCCGTACTCGCTCAGCCAGACTGCACTGCTGCAGACTGTTTCCAGGACCACCACGTGGAGGTGGAGTACGGTCTTGACCAGCTCTGGTTCGCTGGTCCTGATGCAAGCAGTCAAGCTATGGGTCGCTGACTGCATTCACTATTGCTGCATCTTTGGGTCCATCTGAACGGCATGCATGTTCAGACTTTGTTTAACATCGGATGTAAAACAAATATTTTGGTTTTTAATACGGGCGTGAACGGTGGTTTGGAACGGTGGTTTGGTTTTGATAAAGGAAAGGAGTGTGGAAAAGTGGTTTAAGAAATATAAATGAGTGGTTACAGATTATTTGTCATTGTTGCAGGGAGATAAGATGAGTAAAGTAAGGCTTTGTCATAAGGGAGGAAACTCCACATATTTTGGTTGGTGGGAGAAATGTTTAATTTGGGTTAAGCAGATTTAGAATGTTATCAGTTATGGGTTAGAAAATTAGCATATGACGAATTTGTTGTAAGCGTTAAAGAAGAAGGTATGCTATTGAGGTAAAACATCCAAAGGGGGATAATGTAGGATTATGTCCCTTTCAGGTTTTAGTGAGTTGTGCTCACAAATAAAAAAGTATGCACGCACGTGAAAAGTTGAGATGTGTGAACACAGTTCAGGGAAAACGAATAATGTTAGAACGGGGATCGGGCAGTCGGGTTTGAGACGCGCTATGCGTAGGAAGGAAAAAGGGTTTTCTCCCAAGTGTTAAAGTTAGACTTGAGAAACGCGCTCAGCGTAATAGATGTGTGAGAAAACATACTCAGTCTTAGATGATTAGCAAGAATTATGCTGTGAGAAATAGAGTGTATAGAAAACGCTCAGTACATTATGTACCATAAAATTTGGTGTACGGCAGTATTTTTATTGTGATAGTATTTTATTCTGAGGACATGATAGTTGTGAAAGAAAAGAAAGTGTATTTCGTTTGAGAACAAACCCAGGTACGTTGAACACTTTTATATATCAGTAACATGTGTAGCTCAGCAGACCAGATCTGAGTAGAGAAAAATAATAGACGAAAATCTTGGCAAAGTGACAGCCCTGGCGGTAAGGCCAGTTTTCTCTTAGTGAGATATACCAAGAGACATATGAAAAGAAACCTAATATAAACAGTCAGTACAGAAGAGAGACAAGAAGTTTCTATCTGAAGAATTAAATGACATTGTGATAGCTAAAATAAGCAAGTAGTAAGAAGACAAGAAATTTGCAGTTTTGAATATTGAATACTTGTGTTGCTGAAGAAGCGGTTGTTATGAAAGACTGCTAACCTTGTTAATAAAGTTCAACCTTTGACATCTTCACTGCTATTACTCAGGTGAATTCGTTTGAATCAACAGAGAGTATGAGAAAATATTTTTGTCAGTCTGAGAGAAGGAAGTTTGTCACATTTACCTTACTATATACTATCTACTGAAAGGGCAGTGGTCCGAACCTTCAAATACGATCCACGGCCACACGGGAATAAAAAAAATGGAAGACAATGTTGATAACTATTCTAACTGTCACCACTCGGGAGCCGCGCTGGTGTAATGGTTACCACACTGCGCTAGCGATCTGGTGTTCAAGGTTCAAGCCCGGGCGCGCGCATTTGTAGGAGTGTCATCGACCGGGATTTTGAATGAATAACCTGAACGGCTCCTGAGATAAACCCTCTGTGGATGGGAAGGAGCGAAGCTCCTGACCGGGTTGGAAGGAAAGTCCACAGGCTCCCCAGCCTCGCAATGACATGTCATTGGGCCGAAGGGCTGAAAGCCGCTGGTTCACCACCTAAGTGAATTGTATCTGATGAAGGAGACAATTGCAGCGAAATTGTTTAAATTTGAATTTTCGTATGCAAGTGTTTAGAGATGTATAAATACCCAGACTTAATGTTTACTTAATGTTTACTTAATGTTTACGGACGTTTATTTCCTCCAAAGAGTAATTTTGGGCACCAAGAATAAGAAGGCTGTAGATCTGAATAGAGAAATTATAACAAAACTTGCGGGTGAGCTAAAGATCTATTATAGTTCCAATCAAATAGTATCTGAAGTTCCCATTGATGTTATGAACTATCACGCAGATTAAAACAACAACGAAATCAAGGTGCTCTGATGGGACAATCGGATATCCACACCAAACATTATTTTTCCAAAAGTACGAGTATTTGAATAAATAAAATTGCCGTTAAGTAATGGTGCTTTTGAATTAAATTCCCGTCAAATGACGGGATTTTACACAGTTAATTATAATGCATCTTGCATTAACTAATTAATTAATTCCTTCATTATTTGCTCATTATTGACCATGACGCTTCCGCAGTAAGAAGTCCTGATCAATGCATGTACGTACTTTTGCAACTATTGTCTCTGAAGCAATTTGTTTTACATGATTGGGTTGCCTGCCCTATACATAGCCTCGTATTAGTTGCCTATTACAACATGCCTGAGGGAATAGTGTACATTTATGTCTGTGAATTATGTTTATGATTTAGGTCTATAATTTATGTATGATTTTTGTCTATGATTTATGTCTTTGTTTGATCTGTCATTTATGTCCATCATTTATGTCTATCATTTATGACACGAATGATACCTTGAACTAATTAGACACAACTGTGGTGAAATCTCACCAAATTGTTAACATTAAAGTGTTGTAACAATTAGTGAACAAAATATCCCGTTCAATTTACAAAGCGCTATAATAAGAACATTATCAATATTATTTGTCGAAAAAGTACGGAGCAACCATTGTATCTGACCCCCTTCTATGAAGCCTGCATTAAGAATTCACATGCTCTTGCAGTGGGGGTTTCTGAAACGATTTGTTGTACTTGCTGAGGTTTTCACTCCATTCTGCAGAATGGGAGAAGATTGGTTATCACGACAAATATATGAAACTATAAGCCAGGGATCCAGAACTCCATGACGACCCAGAGTACGCTGGGAGGACAACATTAGACAATCTCTGAAGGACCCAGGACTAGAATGGAACCAGGCCAGGAGGAAAGCAGCCGATAGGATAGTCTGGCGCTCTCTCTGGCAAACCTCTACATCCTAAGGTAGAAAAGGAACGACTAAGTACATAAGGTTTCCAGCCTCATTCACAACCTCATTGTAGTCTCCGTGTACGACATGCCGGAAGGGGCAGTGGATCTATTATTTCTTTATGTCACTAAGATCACCGGGAAGTGGATACTTACTTAGTCGTTCCACTTCTACCGTGAGGTGTAGAGCTTTGTAATAGAGAGCGCCATACTATTCTATCGGCTGTCTTTCTCCTGGCTTGGTTCCATTCTAATCCTCGGTCCTTCAAAGATTGTCTAATGTTGTCCTCCCAGCGGACTTTGGGTCGTCCCGGAGGTCTGGATCCCTGGCTCTTAGTTTCTCATGCTTGCCGTGGTAGCCGATCTTCTACCATTCTACATACATGGCCAAACCATCTTAGTTGGGACTGCTCTTCTTGTGTCTGCAGGGGTTGGGTTTTTAGGCCTTGACGTATCGTCTGGTTGCGGACCATGTCTCTTCTTGTTACTTTAATCCCCTTCCTCAGATACCTCATTTCTGATAGGTTTTAATCTGTTTCCTTTGGAACCACATGGTACATAATTAGAATGTACTGTGTCAATATTTCCAACGGTGCCATCATCTTACTGGCAACACGCTGTCTAATGATTCATTCCATACTACATTCCATTAAATTTGAGATTCCGACTGCACATTTTTTCAATCAATTCATACCCTTCACAAGGAGCATAGGACTTCAACAAACACAAACCAATTCCTCGTGTTACGTGCTATAGACTCAAGCTCTTTCTACGTCTTCCTCATCATTTTCTCCAGTTTTCTTTTGTTTTTGTTTGGATCTACCTTTGCCTATCTTTTCCCTGAGGATTCCAGAACAAGGACTGCTTTTTACCACTGTCAAATGTTTTCCTTAATGTGTGTCCTATCCGTCGTCTTCTTCTCATCTCTTGTTCCACTGGCACGTGTCTGGTTCTTGTCATCAGTTCCCTCACTGGTGATCTTGTCATACCATTTCAATCCTTCTATTCTACGCAAGCACACATTTATGAACGTCTGTAGCTTTTTGATTGTTGTTTGTGTTGTTCTCTGTGTTTCAGCGCCATACGAAAGGACTGACTTGACATTTGAGTTCAAGATTCTTATTTTATTTTTTAGTCTTAAAGGCACATACTTACTGTGTTACTTTAAAATATATTAATAATTTTAAAAAAGATAACATAAGAAAAAAGTTAAACATCATTGAAAAGTACTTCAGTGGGTGTGTGTGCACGCGTGAGCGTGAGTGCAAAGAATTTGTATGTCTATTCTTTATTTTTCGAGCAAATAAACATAATGGGGAATAACTTTATTGTGCTCTTTTTGTCGCATGTCTTTATGTCAGCACTAATTCTCCTATGGTCATTTCGTTCCATTTTAACTTCAATTGATCTTTGTAGTCAGACTTTTCGTGATTTAATGTCAATAGTCAATGAACACAAAAAATAAATAAATGAATAAATAAAAAAGGCATGTGTGTTATCTTAATCGGTGTTCACTTAAGTCAATGCGTGCCTTTTCTGTATTTTCCTGAAAAAAGTGACAGAATTTGTTTCATTGTTCATTTCAGGGCGTCTCACTTAGACTTCTTCTTCTTCGTACACTCTCAGGCGTCCACTTGAATGTTCTCAAAGAAAGCAGTAGTCAGTTTGAGGCTATTTGAATCCCCGTAAAGCTTTTCCACGAAAGGAACTGGCGTCGACCATATGCACTTTCTCTGTACCACATATAAGGAGCAACTTTGAAGCAGATGTTCAGCAGTCATTTTATCAGTGCCACAGTTACACTGATCGGTAGTTCCTATCTTTAGCTTGTTGAATAGATGGTATCGCAATCTGTTGTGGCCAGTGCGGAGTCTGAAGATTACCACTTGTTCTCTTCTGTTGAGATGGTAGTAAGCATCATTCCGTGTGTGACCTGGATGTTCTACATTCCATTTGTATCTGTATCTGATTCTGATAAAACTCTTTGCCTCCTCGAAAGTTATGCTTGCATCAGGCTGAGGTAGATGTGAACCGTCTTTTGCCATCCTGTCAGCCTCTTCATTGCCGGTGATGTTACAATGAGATGGGATCCATTGGATCACAACACCTTTGAATCATTGACAAAGTTTGTGGAGCACTATTCTGAGGTCATCCAGGTCTGTATTATTTTGGCTTTTCAACATTGCAATTACTGACTGTGCATCAGTAAAGAAAGCAACTTGTCTCTCTATGCTTTCTTCTGTCAATATAACCTCTGCTGCAGTTTTTAAGGCCACTGTCTCTGCTCTTAAGTTACTTGAGAATTGTCTTAGACAATAAGCAATATTTTTAGTCCATAACCCCTGATATTATACATTAAATATGTGGTTACCTTTTTAATATTTGTCGAAGAATGAAAGCACATGCACTGGAATCACTTAGTAGTGTTTCTGAAATAACGTATAATCAGTTTCGCGCATTTTGTGTAAGCTCGCCGACAATGCGTTGCCTAACTTACAAGTACAATACAAAAATAGCAGCAAAAGCATTTGCGTTAGAACTGCATCGTTTCAGTGGAAGTATAAGAACACTGATGGACATATTGAAATTCTACTTAACCCGTTTGTTCAAGAAGGAGACAACGTATATGTTTATATATTAGAAAGTGTAATGTGTGCTGTATTTTCGGAGATAATAACAAGTGTGTCAAGTTGTTTACAAATAGGGCTAAAGTTCACTTTTGCAAAGCAAAGCAAATCGAAAGCTGAACAGATTTTGGAAAAAAAAAACTATGTATGGAAAGAAAGCTACATTTCAGCTAGATAAAAATAGATAAGGATGGAAACAATGACTGATGTTGGAGATGAGCACGGGGAAGAACCGTGGGGATGACCAAAACGTACCAGTTCAGCAAAATAAAATTGTACACCTAGTTCTGGTGACGTCTCAGTTCTAATTTACGCTGGATGCAAGGCTATTTAAGCCGCGCTAAATTTCAATGTGGACACACACGAAATCAGTTTTTGCTTGACGGACAGAGGAAAGAGCTAGTCACGACTTCTTTCACTATTTGTATATTGTGGCAGCCTGCCTTGATCAAGTCAATTGCCCAGTTGTGTAATTTCTGAAGGGCTAGAGGGTAAGTTGGATTACTGTAAATACATTTGTATATATAATGCAAATATCTGTTTCAGGTTATTCAAGATATGTTATTGTGTAACTACGTGATTGATGATTCAATGGATGAATATGTTAAAGACATGTGTTGATAAATGGAAGGATGAATGGAAGGAAGGAAACCAAACCAGATACTCACAGTTGGTTTAATCATTAGGGATCACTCTATACGTATTAGAAGTTGACAAAAAGAAGAAGTTGAATGGACTAAGTAAGCTTATCCTGAATGTAAATAATAATGATTTATAATGCATTGTGTTCTGGAATTACACAGTAGACACCTGTCAAACTGTACATGTAACAATCACACGTGTGCATTCATACACACGCATCATCAGAGACACTCACACCCACCACCGTAGACTTGTGGATATTATAATAAGATGATATCCACGTGCACTGTATTGTTGCAGGTTCAATTCACTTCATGTCGGAACATAAGATCAAACTAGATCTACATCAAGGAACTCAGAAGTGGGAATGCCTAGTTTTATCCTGTCTAATTGTCAAGGAGCACAGCAGTGGGACCACTCATATTCACTGTTAACTCTAGTGTTTGAGGAACATCAGTGAAGAGTTTCATCATCATGTGTAACCTTATGTTATGGTATGTGTTGGTGGTGGTGCAGCGTGTCGGGCTTAATGTCAATGGCCGACATATTGTTTGATTGCGCGAATGTTATTGTGGGCCGTAGGGATAGGCCAATGGTGACAAGACGAACGCAACTGCAACGACTGGGTCATAAGATTGACCAACCGTTAGTAATGTACACTGGAATCATGTTGAACATCCCTGACGATACAATTTATTGTACGAGGACACGTAGACGAGCAAAATTACTGGTTCATGGTATACAAAGTACATCATCAAATAAGCGTTGGCATAGATAACAGGTAACATGGCTCTTGACTGGCTTCACTGGTCGTTATGCCCTCTGGGTTAACGGTTTGACAGAATACATTGTACTGTCGAATGGAAAAAGTTCTTCTTCCTAGCGTAGATATATATTACTTTATGACATCAACCCCTTCCTGGTATCAGAGGGTCGCTCTAGCGGCTGGACACATTGGGTTCAGCCGAAGCTCTGCCATGAACATCGCAGGAGGTCAAGCGTCTGAAGTGAAACACTTAAAAAAACGAGCCTTTTTTTTTACTAAATATTTATTCTGGAACGATTCTTGGTAGGATGCTTCAAGAATGGCCTCTTCGTCTTTAAACATAATTATTATAACATCAACTGCATGTCTTCCCTTAGACCTAGGGCAAGCAAGTACATGAAAATAACTTCATTCATCGACGACTAATATCGGGGTCTGCCTTCAGCATCATATCTGTATTACTACAGATCGACGCAACAAGCCTCGCGATTCTGTTCAAATATAGTGCACGACGGCAGACAAATAATAACACATACAATGCTCTCACATGAGCGTCTATAAAAGACTAGACCCGCATGTGAGGATCTCCAACACTTAACTCCCACGCGAAAATATACCTTAACACCCTATAAACTCTGGTCTGGGACATTGCAGTCTAGCAGCCCAAGAGACTTTTAAGATAAGTTCAACAACACGTGAACTATTGTTGCAATTTAAGTGCGAGTTGTCAATGAAGAGACTTTATAGAATCACAGAACAGTTTGCAGGAAATCTGTTATTCCAGTGACACTTTATTAGTGTAAATATAATTGGAAACTGTGAATTATTATGTAATATATAATCTCATTTAAACTCATTCTTATTCATTCTGAAGACAAGAAAAAAAGAAATTACTTATAAATAAATTGATTCATTAATTGCACCTTTGTAAATTCCTTTTTGTTCAATCTTGAATTTTTAAATTGGAATTACATTACAGTGTAAGCACAGGGCAGTCTGAACGAGAGGGCACCATAGGCTCTTGATCTGCTACTTCACTATTTGGACAAGAGTACTTTACAGCCTGACTATAACCTGTGCCATGTATTCACCAGTGCTCTTTTCTGAGACTGAGGTATTTCTTTTAGTCCAGAATTCTTGTTTGGCTCTATCACCTGGTATCATCTAGATACTCCTATATTACCATCTTGTCACAATATTCCATAACGTATTCACTTGTTAAGAATTTAATTTTCTCATAATTTATGTCTGAACAAATTGTTGCTGTTTTCAGTTTACATTGTTATTATATTTTTACTACGTGTTACACATTAAATATTAAAACCTTATCACTTTGAGATACTGGCATATTAGTATGACATGCACAGGTGTTTTCAAAGATACCTTTGTGTCAAGTGCTTAACTGTTAGTGCACATTGATAGATATATATACATGTTACATTACACATGGAGCGACACACATGGCTCGTTATTCACAGCTAATGTTAACTCACTGAACTCCAACACGTAGGTACGATATCCGACGACTTTATGTCACAAACTTGAGCATAACACAAGAACACAGGCAGACTGCCGCTTTGGCCAAGAATCATAAGAAATGCACAGCGTATGAGGTGCATAATTGGAACATCATCCAATGGAACGAATTTCACAATAGCTCAATATACTTTATCGATCCAATCTCTCTCTCTCGAATGCCTTCCCATACGTCACCCTTTTCACACCTGACCAATCTTCACCATCACTTTGTTCACAACAACTCAATCATGCCCGTGAACTCGACATTAGTGCTAACTGCTACTAATGCATTCATACCCACAGTCAAACTTAAAATTCACCCACTTCAACTCACAACTTACATAAATACCTCTAGCTCCCGCCGGAGCATGAGTACTGACGTTCATTCTATAAACCGTTCGTGAATCCACCCCTCCCTCTCCAAGTGAAAAACATATAGTTTTTCACTGGATGGGTGGTAGATTTCAAGAACCCAACCATCCAAAACCTATGATTATATGTGTGGGCAAAATCTATTGCATTGTTATGGGCTTTTCCACTGATTTAAATGGGTTAGTCTAGTATTATGTTTTGTACAATTATTTGATCGTCTGTTCTGTGTTCCACCCGGTATCGATATTGATTACAACCCTGGATTCTTTTGATACTTCTTTCAAGTAATTACATTTTAAACTTGCTTTCAATAAAAGTTCATCTATATTTGAATGACCATGTTATACTGTTTCATTTCGTATTACCAGTGTGACAGCGTGTGTATTCATTTGAAGGTCAATGGTCATTCTTCATAAAAACAGTCATAACTGGAACCTTGAATACATTACTGTATAAGACCAGTTTTTTTACGACATAATAATTTAATATGGATACATTCTTCCATTATGAACCACAGATAATACTTAATATAATTCACATCAAGAGCACTGGATACATTATAGCGTAGAGTCTATATTTCACAGACATTGCCTGTCCGATACATTATCGTTATAATTAACGTTTGATTATATTTCCACCAAAACTGTTTGGCATATTTCTTGTATTTATACAGAATCAAACATTCTGCTAGTTCTATTAGATACACTGTCTAATATATAAATTTACTTTGGCATTCAAAGCCAAGCTTAATCAGCACTACATATTCTAACTGCGATTCATATTTTACGACTTACGTTAATCATAAATTATTGCGGCTAATATTGCCGTCTTATATTTTAAGACTCAAGAGTCCTTATACATTCTTTATTTCTGCTTTAAATATAACTTTCTAGTTATGCACTTTCACATTTGAGTGGCTATACCACATCTTTAAAACACCTTGGCTAAGTGGCCATGCCACACATTTTGAAACACTGCCATTTGGCTCGAAGGCCACACAACGACTGTCGTTACTATGTCTAATGCGTCATGCATAGATATATGCGATCTATTTCATTTATTTATTCAGCCGAGGTGTTTCATGGTGCAACCATCCGAATCGAGCTCAAACCCAGATGCTTGCAAACCATGCAACAATCCTCAACATGCATCAGTGTGAAAATATAACATCTACAAATAATCAATAATAACATGCTGAACAAAATAAAAAAAAAACAAAAAAAAAATTACAATAGAACCGAGTTGCTAGAAAAATACAACAGCAACCGTGTGGCAAAAATGCTGCAACTCTAATTACTCACAAAAAAAGGTGATACACATTACATCAATTTAATCAAATTCTACCATACCGGAGAATATCTATTCTATAAACCTGTACTGGATGCACAACATATCATCAGAACATAGCTTATACAAAAATCATACAGAATACAGTTGACAAAACAATACTCATGTACAGGTATCAGATACTACAATGAAAAGGGTGGTAAAAAAGAAAACACACCCATTTACAAAAAGCATGTTTTCATAATCTCGATAAAGAATCTGCAAGAACATTTAATTTACCCTGAATGGGAAAAAAAGTGAAGTTGTACTGTAGTAACAACAACGACCACCTTGTCAAACGCGAATTTGGTGATCTAGATGACTTAAGAAAAGTCAGTGGACAATGGTCCGTCTCCAGTACAAAATGAGATCCTAGCAAATACCTAGAGAGTTTGGAAAATCCCAAATAATAGCTAAACACTCTCTTTCTATAGTGGCATATCACATTTCAGCCAGAAGCAACTTCCTGCTGACATACATGACAGGATGTAGAAACCCATCATGTTCCTGCATAAGACACGCACCAATGCCCACTGCAGAAGCATCAGTCCTCAGTACAAAGGGCTTAGCCAAGTCTGGCAGTAGAAGAATGGGCTTGCTAGAGAATACATTCTTGATCTTCCTCAGTGCTCTATCACACTCTTCAGTCCAGACCACTCTGTTCGGCGTGCCCGTTTGAGTGAGTGATGTCAGAGCTGCCGACAACGAGAAGAACCTGGGGATAAATTTATGATAAAAATGTGTCAGACCGAGTAAACTACGTACTTGTTTCTTTGTGTTTGAAGGATGCAAATTCGAAATTCTTCCAACTGTCTGATCAACTGGTTTTAAAACACCCTGTCCTACCATATACCACATAAACGTTAATTCATGAAACCCCACCTTAATCTTACTGGGTCTTGCTGTAAGGTGATGCACCCGAAGACATGATAACAGTGACTTCAAACCCTATACATGTTCATCCCAAGTGTCATGAAACAAACAGATGTCGTCAATATATGTGATTACATCCGTCCGTCCCCCCAAAAGCATTCTCATCATTTGCACAAAAGTTGCAGGGGCATTCACCAGTCCAACGCACATATAAAGAAACTGGAAAATACCCCGAGGACTACAGAATGCTATAGTTTTGCAACTTCTTCCAAATTAATTTTCCACAACGCCCTCTTTAACTATAAATTTGTAAAATATTTTGAACTCGCTATGTCTACTCTCATGATAATCTTCAAGTGGTAGAAGTCTATAACTATCCGTAGAGACTTATTCTTCTACCGTATTTTGATCTATAGGAGGGAATATGATAATTTGACTGGGGCGATAACACTTGAACTGACCTATAATTTACATCTTTTCCAACTGAGGATATAAAGTGAAAAGGACTAGGATTTGGTTGCAGCTGAATGGGCTCTCGACCCATAAGTCTGATGTCCTGTGTAACCACGTCAGTTCTACCAGGAATATCAGTAAGCACTTTGTGTAACTGCCTGTGTAATGACTGCATTTGGCACCTCTGATGCCGCGAGAAAGATGCAGGGACCTCTACATTTCTCTGTGACTCTGGGGTAAAAAATGGGAGCTGGAGATGAACCTCTTCTCCTTTCTCTTTATCGTCCTTTTTCGCAGAACTCACTGTCATACTCTGTGACACAGGCGAGTCATTACTTGCTTGAGACATAAATATTTCAGCATCTTTGACCTTCCTTGGAGTCCTCGTCTTTGCTACATTAGCTGACAATACATGTTTACGTTCCCACTCTTCAATGTTCCGATTGGTGCCGTACTGGACACCTCTAACATTCCCAATAGTAAGATCGGCGACGGGTGAGTCAAAGACGCATACTCGAACTTTATCCGACAAGAAAGGGGTGTTGATCTGCACTACAGCCAATGGATAGTATTCGACATTACCACCAAATGTAATACATTTGGCCATCTTTCCAATATAACAAGAATCCTTAATCAATGTTTTCCTACGCCAATTGTTGTATAACCAGTGTCACTCAGAACAGAAACAGGTATATTTTCAACAAAACCCTTAAGCAATGTTAACCTACCATTCTCATCAATTGATGAAAGGCAAGGCAGTGTGTGGCCACATATTAAAATAGGCTTGCCATCAGACTCGAACAATGGTCTGCAACCCTCACACTCCTCGCTATTAAAGGTATCAAGGACAATAGCTGAATTTGCATGTTCAGTGTTTTCCTTTGGGCTCTCCTTTCTACTGTTTCTTTTCTCATTACAATTGGGGCAGTGAGAATCCATCTCTTGGCGCTTGTAAGGGCTCCTCCTTGTACTGTCTCTTTTATCCTTACAATTGGGACACCAAGAATCCTGTTCCCCACATTTGGAAGGGTTTCTTTTTGGACTGCCGTGTGGACTATTCTTTGGACTAGTATAAGGGCTTCTCTGTGGGCTGAAATGAAGCCTCTGTATCCCTACCACATTGAAAAGCCATATGACGCATTGAGCTACAATTAAAGCAAACCCGCCTATCATAGCCAGAGTAAAAAGAATCCTACTGTCTTTTCGGATAATACCTTCTATTTCCATTCCATCTACTACTGCCACTATTTACATCATAGGGTCTCTCCATGCTACGAGCTCGAGGATGTATGTATGGCTTCTTCTCAATTTTGTCCTGAGCCACACAAGCTGGAAACTTTTCAGCAACTAACTGCTTGTAAATCAGCTTCCCATGGTGAGCAGGGACATACCGCTGCCCTAGCTCCGACATAATATTTATATCTTTTGGCTTTCGCTCTTGTAGAATAGCCACTAACTCTGGACTGCAAGATGATAGAACCTTATCCTATAGCATGAGGTCAGATAGCCCGTCAAAATCCTTGACAATACCTGATAGTTCAATCCACCTACTGTACAGCAGATTGATTTCCACAATAAACTCACTAAAGTCATTGCTGGTTGTAGGAATAGCCTCCTTAAATCTATCACGGTACCCTTGAGCCATCAGTCTAAATCTTCGAAGCGGTGTCTCCTTCACAGTGCCATAATTCATGCGATCCTCTACTGGTAAAGCAAAAACACATTGTAAAGCCATTCCAGTGAGCAAATTATTAAGCAGAGATGGCCAGTCCTCTTTCTTAACCTTCCAAGATACTGCTCTTTGTTGAAACCTTTCTAGATAAATGTCCATCATATCGACGCCCTCAACAAAGGATGGGAGTCGCAGCTTGAAAGGACGAGAAGACTCTTTAGTAGCTGGTCTAGAACTAGAAGCTTCAAGTTCCAGTTTCTTCAAAGTAATTTCTTTATCCGCCTGAATTTCAGCTTTTCTTGTATCTTCCTTCTTTGCTTTCCTGTCAGCCTCAATTTCAGCTTTCCTTGTTTCTTCCTTCTTTGCTTCCCTTTCAGCCTCAATTTCAGCTTTCATTGTTTCTTCCTTCTTTGCTTCCCTTTCAACCTAAATTTATAACTTCCTTAGATCTCTTTCCTCGTTGCGTTCCCTCCGTTCCTCAGCATCCGCAAATTTAGTCTCAGCCAATAATTCAAGTGCATCCCCTGATATACCAAGTGCCTCTCCCTTGGTGATAAAATCCAAGAGGCTAGTCATCCTGCAATATTTATCAACTATGATAACTATGAAAAAATGATGCAACAAAAGAAAAAATAAGGAAAAAACGTATACCACCTGATAAATCATATGCTGTCTTAAAAACTATAGTGGATGCCCCTCCACCTATGGAGAACGTCTGTCATACACAACATGTTTGGAACAACTCTACACACTGGGTCTACACACTGGGTCAATCTCACACATCAGTCTGTAGGCATTACAATCTGTAATAGACCAAAATAAAATTTTTCTGCTTATGTTAACCCATAACCATAATCAAATGCAAGAGAAAATGAAAATTCTCGAGGAGAGGTCACAACAAGTGGGCCTGAAAATACGCAGGGAACAGATAAAGATTATGAGAATAAATGCAAGGAATGATAACAAGGTTGAACTTGAAGAAAAACCACTAAAAGATGTAGAATCTTACACATATCTTGGAAGTAATATAGACAATGTTGGAGGGACAGACAGTGATATCAAAATAAGAATACAAAAAGCAAGAGGAGCTTTCATTGCATTGGGAAACATATGAAGAACAAGAGAAATCAAGTCCAACACGAAAATAAGAATCGTCAACTCAAATGTGAAGTCAGTCCTATTGTATGGCTCTGAGACATGGAGAACAATAAAACCAACAACCAAAAAGCTACAGACTTTTATAAACGGGTGCTTGCGTAGAATAGAAGGACTGAAATGGTATGAAAAAGTCACAAATGTGGAATTAATGACAAGAACCAGACAAGTGAAGGTGGAACAAGAGTTGAGAAGAAGACGCTGGCGATGGATAGGACACATATTGAGGAAACCTGTTGATAGCATTACAAGGCAGTCCTTGTTCTGGAATCCACAGGGAAAGAGAGGCAGAGGTAGACCAAAAAACACACGGAGAAGAGAACTGAAAACAGAGGTGAAAATGATAAGGAAAACTTAGAAAGAACTTGAGCGGATCGCACAGGACAGGAAGACTTGGCATGTGTTTGTTGAAGGCCTATGCTCCTTGGGGAGCTAAAGGGTATTGATTGATGATGATGATGATTAAAATGATAATCACAGAACACACGACACTACAACAACTGATAGGCCGATGGAGGAGAAGTTATAGACCAAGAAAGTAAGAATAGACCTTATATTTACACCCAAATCTATCAAACGAACAAAAACAGGATATTGTAAAATAACTTATATACAAGGAAAGCACAGCAAATGACTGAGAATCACGACACAAAAACAGCACGAAAAAAAGACTAATATACAAGACAATAAGTAAACAAGCTAAACGCAAACACATAACACCAACAATTGTTCAACAAATTACACGAGGCTTCACAACTCCCCAAGTCTTAGACAGACTGGGTTCCCTACAGCGCAATTTGTCTCTCAAAACCTATTAAAGACAACACAAGGCAAATTTCTTTCAATGAAGAAAGATGGATTGTGCTCATCACCCAAAACCGCCCTTATACAGAAATTGAAATTAAATACTACCACACAATATGAACGAAAGACAAACAAAACACTGGACAATAAAGTAACCCAAGAGCTGTACTCGTGCACCCTGCAACAAGGGCAAACAGGAATGAATATATCAATATTTAACTAATAACAAGAGCTAATGTAAAAATAAAATAAGTTTCGAGTACCCCGTAGAAGTGAAAGACAGAAGGAAGTCCAGATATGTCGAAGCAAGTGCTAAGAGGAATTAGTATCAAAATAAATTAAGTTTCGTACACCAAGTAGAAGACAAGATAGGGTTCAAATATAACAATGAAATGCTATTGAAGAAAGAAAGAAAAAACTATTAGTTCCGGACAATAACCTTATCAAGGGAAAAAAAAACATAAATAAATAGAAATATAAAAAAAATATAGGAGATACAGTGGCACAAGTCAAGTAAACAGAAGACTGGAAATCGACAAAATTAATAATAAACTTAACTTAACAATGTCCAGTGTCCGCTGCTCCTCTTGAGATAGGCGCAAGCTTGGAGTCCTGGTGTCACAGCTCAGTGGCACCACAAACAACACACTTCACGTTGCAACACAGCAGAGTCAAATGTTGAAGTCAGCTCCTCCGTGCAACTCAGCTCTCAGTACACGGTGAACCGGATCTTCTTCACTATTGGTACAAGGGAACGAAAAGGAAACTACCTCTCTCACTGCTTACACTTGCACCATCCCCAGGCAAGATGTTACGATTTCAGCAGATCACAGCAAAACAATGGCCTTGTTATTCCATCACAAGACCCGGCAGACGATCTTTTTCGTATCAAAAGTCATGCCGAGCTACACGGCACAGATTAATTGACGACAGATCAGCACACTCATCACGGGGCGGAATAACACAGTATCAGTGCGCCGAGGTAAACAAGACTGATTACCGCTTTTTCACCCTTCGTGCTACTCTCCAAAATAAAACAGTCGATTCCGTCAAAACTGTCCCTTCGCTTCTCAGCCAGTGATTAAACTAGTTATCGTTCCAAAATAATCACTGTCACTTATTTCCTTCTGCAGCTATACCATTGCTGACTTTCGCTGAAATGAAGACTTCAATTTTACACATAAAGTTCCTGTGACCTGATTTAAGGGGAGGTTAAACCCCCCAAAATGAAAAACACAGAATAATAAGTTAATAGCTATATCTAGTCATTTATACAAACAAAATGACTGGAAAAAACGCAATGAGGTATATACTAAAAACTTGCGGTCTATGGGTGAAAAACAGAAGAAAAAATGCAAATTTTAACTTTTTTGGGGGCATTTTGTTGCCCAAGATATCTCAAATGCGACTACAACTTGAGTTATGAAATTTGGCTGTTTCATTTGTTAATATATGATAATGATTTTACACTAAAATAATTTTGATTGGTTTGATATCTGAGTTTTTTTTTATTTTAACATACCAATCGAAAAATATTTGAAATTTTTAAGGGGGGTATCTTAGCTATTTCTTAACAGTTTTGTAGTTTGTTAACATATATCCTTTATTTTAGTTTATTTTTATGAGCACTGTGTGTACAGCATGTGGCCCAAACTTTACAGCTGTATCACTAATCGTTTTTGAAAAATCATGGGCTACGTGCCCACATTTGTGTGAAAAATGCTGTTTTGAGAAAATTAAGAAAAAAGGGAAGAATTACACTTTTACACAAAATTTACTCACCTCAGTATCCCCCTGCTATGTAGGAATCATCTCTGGTATTTTCCTTTATTGATTCCATGGGCTGTTTCATACTTCGCAGCTTACTTTTCATTAAATTCTTCATTTCAGCAGACTATGGGCTTTTGGTCAGTTTCCGAAAAAAATACATCCTTTCTCTGATAGACATGCACTATGTGTGGGGACGCGATTTCTCTACCCTCAGCAGACTCAGTACATGTAGGAGAGGCTTTGCTCTCAATATTCACAAGATTAGGATACCCTTATCAGATATTAGCTGACTATGGTTCACAGTTAAGAGGGAAACTGATGGAGGAAGTTTTTAGTATTTTTAAAAATATACTCGTCCACACATTTTATCATCCACAATCCAATAGACGTGGAAAGAAATAACGGGACTCTACTTACAATTTTACGGAAGCTCGCACAGGAGAAACCAGAATCCTCGGATTCGTTCTTACATGCAGCTTTATTTCCGTATAAGGAGGTACCCCACCATCTACTGGAATACCTCCAGCCACAATATTATTTGGACTGTGGCTGACGAAGGGTAAAACCCGAAACGTCAATTGTTTCTTGTGTACCGTTTACTTGTAAAACTGATTTCATACCATATTATTTTTTAATTTCTATAAAGAGAAAGAAGAAGTTGGTAACACTTAATTATTTCATTAATACATTATCCTTCAACTGTCCATGTAGCGTCTGCCTTCCAGAAACGTATGTCTTATCTTCCTGTACCGTACTGTCCACTCAATGTCTTCCTGTACCGTGCTGTCCACTCAATGTCTTCCTGTACCGTACTGTCCACTCAATGTCTTCCTGTACCGTGCTGTCCACTCAATGTCTTCCTGTACCGTACTGTCCACTCAATGTATTCCTCGTCCCTTTTATTTATGTCTCTAGTTCTGGTCTCCTTATGTTTTAGGTGTCTCTCTCTATCTCGTACTCTGTGGATTCCAGAACAACACCTGTCATGTAACGTCATTGTCCTGTTTCCTCAGTGTGTGTAATATCCATCGCCATCGCCTTCTTCTTAACTCTTGTTCCACTGGCATTTGTATGGTTCTTGTCATCAATTCCACATTCGTGATTTTGTCACAACATTTTAATTCTTCTATTCTTCCCATGCACACATTTATGAAACTCTGTAACTCCTTAGTGTTTGTTTTTGTTGTTCTCCATATTTCCGAACCATACAACAGGACTGACTTGACATTTGGGTTGAATATTCTGTGCTGGAGCTGATTTCATTTTATCTCTAAATATTTCCTAGTGCAATGAAAATTCTCTTGCCTTTTATATTCTTCTATTGATATAGCTATTTGTCCCCCCAACTTTTTCTAAATTGCTGCCAAGATATGTGTATGATTCTACAACTTGTAGTGGTGTTTCTTCAAGTGTAATCTTTAACACTTAATTGTAGAAGATAATTAATTTGTAATAAAATAAATTAAAGACACGTGCAATGGCATGAATTAAAATGCATGTAACAGGTAAGGTTGTAGAAAGTATTGAGTAAGTTATAAACATCAGCATGCGGTAGACACGCTTGAAGAATAATGAATTAGAATCATTAGAGGTAATAACAAGAACAGCTTTTAGTAATATGAATTCGAAACACATGTGGAAATCTAACTAACATTTGTGGCAAATCGACAAATGCAGGAAATGATAACAAGGTTGAAATTGAAGAAACACCACTAAAAGATGTAGAATCGTACATATATCTTGGAAGTAATATAGACAAAGTTGGAGGGACAGACGGTGATATCAAAATAAGAATACAAACAGCAAGAGGAGCTTTCATTGCATTGGTAAACACATGGAGAACAAGAGAAATCAAGTCCAACACGAAAATAAGAATCTTCAACTCAAATGTCAAGTCTGTCCTATTGTATGGCTGTGAGACATGGAGAACAACAAAAACAACAACCAAAAAGCTACAGACTTTTATAAACGGGTGCTTGCGTAGAATAGAAGGACTGAAATGGTATGACAAAGTCACAAATGTGGAATTGATGACAAGAACCAGACAAGTGCTAGTGGAACAAGAGTTGTGAAGAAGACTCTGGCGATGATAGGACACACATTGAGGAAACCTGTTGATAGCATTACAAGGCAGTCCTTGTTCTGGAATCCACAGGGAAAGAGAGGCAGAGGTAGACCAAAAAACACATGGAGAAGAGAACTGGAAACAGAGGTGAAAGTGATGAGGAAAACATAAAAAGAACTTGAGCGGAATGGCACAGGACAGGAAGACTTGGCATGTGTTTGTTGAAGGCCTATGCTCCTTGGAGAGCTAAAGGGTATTGATTGATTGAAGGTGGTCCCAATGGGGGTACAAAGCACCAGTACAGGCTGTTGTCCATTCTCTGAAAAAAATTGCAAACATGTCAAACAATAATCTTAACCATTATACAACTATCTCTAATGTTTACAAACAAACTTCCCGTTGTATTCTTTCGCTACTTCACCTCACACTACCCTTCTCTCATTTAATACAAAAATGGCACCACACCGCCGTTCTCTTCCCCTCTCTCGCTGTATTGTTCCCGCAGGTAAACCCAGCCATTCATGAACGCGTCCGTGCGAGCCTAAGGGCTAAACCCCCCCCCCCCCCCTCACGCGTCCTCTACCCAGTGTGGTAACAATCGAAACAATCGTTAAGGATTCAGCAAGTTAAATATAAACTCAGAATAATACCCAGTGGGAACTGAGCGAGGGCCCAATTTGATAATTGCCCAACAATAGAATTACCACTGGATGGAATTTAAAAAAAAATAGCTGCGTACTCAACTCACTAAATATCATGTAGCAAAAACCTTTTACAGAATTATACATACACATTTTTCAAAATAGAAAAACAACGTCACATAAACATCAGCTCACTCTTCTGTCTTTTGCAAAATTCCCTTCTAGGCGTGAACTCTCAGGGGAGTTTAATTAGCATCGTGCTTAATAAAAAGATTAGAAACTCCCGGTCACGTAAAAATTACTTTATTTTAAGAGATTCACATTAAAGATAAAATAACGTAACTCGTGATCGCAGCTCTATATTATTAAGCTAGAAACCCAATAATTAACTTAAAAATAGATGGTGTGCTTACCACGCAAGACATACAATTTCCGCACTACAACTGTTAATAAGCTCTCAACTGTATAACGTTGTTCTGGCAGCAAAGATTCCTCTAGAGACGACTGGTAGTGAGGGTTTGCGACGCCTGGTTTAAAAAGTAAAATAGAGTCCGTAGGTGTTCGACTAGCATTTCTCAGACTGATCGAGATGAAACGGCACAGAGATAAGACCATCCACAGAGAGCGTCTCCTGCCGCCTCTAGAGACGAGCGACTTTCGTTCGTGAAGAAAGACGAGGACCGCAAAAAATAAAAGACACAGAAATTGCCATGTCCCCTGTAATCAAAGGGACGGGGGACTTGCCGTTTCCCCAAGTGTCGCGAGAGGTTCCTTAATTTATGAAGAATAAGACAACAAGGTGTATCAGGTGATACTAGGATAGTTGCCAGAGAAGAGTCTGGTCTTAAAAGAAATACCCCATTCTCAGAAAAGAGCAATGGTGTATAGAGTTCATAGGTATAAAGTCAGGCTGTAAAGAATTTCTGGCCGCGATAGTAATATTCAGTACCAGAATTCTATGGTGCCCCTCTCAGAATTATACTTATGGGCTGTTATGGTATCTAGGGGAATTAATTAACTTCAAAGTAATTCAAAGCTTACATAAAGTAATAAAAACAGTGCACTACAATTTCTTAATTTTATTTATGTACAGTCATCTGTTTAGTTTTGTTTGTGTAAACACAAACACTAAAAATAAAAAACACACTGATGATGTTGCATGTATCTACACCAAATAAAAGTCAATCACTACAAATAAAGTCTTTTCCTAGTTGTTAAGGCTCCCTTGTTATGAAAAGTCTTAGTGCAACTAGACCTAATCCTCTGGAACCAATGTTAATGATGGTACTTGAGTTTATCTTCAGTATTAGGGGAGTAGATATTGACAACTGTCATAATGACTTCACTGTTACTGATATCACTTGACTTCACAATACTTCTAGGTTATGTAGCTTTTGAAAACTGTCACTCTGACTAAAGTCTATATGGTTTGGTAAATATTTAAAGCTGTCACAATAACTTCAATGTTACTGAGAACACTTGAATTCAAAATATGTCTATGTTATGTAGCTTTTGAAAACTGTCACTCTGACTAAAGTCTATGTTGCTTCCAGACTAATTTAATCATCACTGTTTTCATCACTACTACTATGACCAGGTGTGGTACGCCAATGCTCTGTGAGTCAGTCTTGTCTAATTGGACTTAACTTCTTCGCTTCCGCCTTTTAACTTGCAGCAGAAATATAAGATGGAGAAGCCCAACACTGAGGGTCCCCACTCTTCCAACTGATGTAGGTACGGGGTGCTTGTTCAAATCCTACACCGCTAGGTACAACACCAATGTTCTTCTCTGCTAACAAGATGAGTGACAGGATACCTCTGACCTGAAATGTAATAGGTCTTACATAGCATCTGGCTCTAAAATCCTCCTACCCAAATTGTAGATTAGTGAGGCAGTTCAGAATAAGTGATGATAACACAGGAAAGGTAGACTCAGTCAGTGACAAATAGGTTTATGCAATAATATGACAACATTACAACACACACACGTTCCTAATATGTCCATGACTGACATCACCAAAACTGCATAGGCCTTATGGTGAGTAATGAGTGTCTAAATAAGTTTTATGCAATACTAAAAATGCATAGGCCTTATGGTGAGTGTTGAGTGTCTAGGCCTACTCAAACAATACATTAAATTACAATCTTTCATCTTTTACTATTTCCTGATAGTATTATCTAGTCCAGCAATCAGAAAAGGCTTTAAAAGCTTCTGAAACTAACAACCCTCATTCCGTCCGGCCTTAGTTTTAATGTCGAACATAATTTATACAGCACAAAACAGCTTTCCTTCTACGAATCAAACAAATAGATTTACACACACAATCACTTCCATTAACCACTAGTAATTAATATTATACATATTATGACTTAATGCTCTTACCCACAATCTCAGATTCAACAGGCTTTTAATAAACCCATGCAGTCTGCTTCACTGGCAAATGGCGAAGGAGCTGTGGTAGAATCTGATTCTGTTCTCTGACGAATTTGGTTCTGGCGGTTCAAGAGAAATATTCCAGATTTGTTTCCCCTTTTTATTACAGATAGCGGGCGAACGGAAGACAAGCGATTCCAGTGGCTGGCTGGGTCAGTTTATGTTTACCAAAATTTCTGTAAAACCACCACTTTCTGCCCGATCTGTCGATCTTACAAAACTCCGATAATTTATTCTTCCGGTGTTTCCCAACCGATTCCTTCCATCCAGGTCTTGTTTAAACCGGCCAATTGGGCGCTACCATTTAAACAAGCTAACCTTTTTCTGCCTCCCTTGTAGCGTTTGCAATCAAAGTTGAAACTGGGGAAAACAGCCTTCGCTCTAAGTTATTACTGCATGTAATCACTCATAACTCCCGTGTCCATGCTTCTATAACTTAAATCCATGTATCAAAAGAAAGTTTAAGATTCCTGTTATATTACTGTGCTCACTCTTCCGAGGGACATACCCTATCCTTTGGCCTGAAGTCACAAATACACATTACCGTTTGCACAGATTTCATCTAGCAATCCTGCAACCTAAAGTTCCGGCTACGGGTTTTCAGCTCGTGCAGCGATTGGTCGAAACATTTGTTGACATATTTTGACATAGGTAGGCAAGGTAGGCTCTCGTTAATTGCCCTTAGATATTGGTTCAGGACTACGCTACACCAAGAATCGTTAAATAAAAGACTTTGGCAAAATTTGCCGCTGGTTGCACGCGCGAAAGGGCGAGACTTAGCTGGCCCATGAAAAATTGGCAGGATCAACGACAGAATTAGAGCTATTGGAGTAAAAATGACATAAGAGTGGGCGTAGAAAAGACTCAGAAAGAAAACAGGCAGACCACTCAGATTACAGGGGTAGACATTTGAAATCGACTCACGACAGGCATGTTATCCTGTTTGTGTGATCAGTACTCGAGTAGCCAGATGGAACAATGGAATTAAGTCAGCATATTGTTTGCTGTTTTTTTGTTTTGACAGACGGGCTACTGATAGATAAGCAAATATTATACTTACCCTCGTCAGGTAGTTATAAACAGCCAGAATAATGAGTAATTCTAAGGATGCCATTAGAGGACAGACCACACAACTAGGTGTACCTTTTAAATTAAAAAAGAAGAAAAGAGTAAACTTCAGTGTTAATTCTTAGCTCCCCAAGTCCAAACAACTTTCCTCACGTGTCAACAGTTAGGAACCTAACTCAAAGAGTGACGTCTGCACTTTCAACAGCTGCAGTACATACTGCGGCCATCGTGTAATAAAGTCTGAATATATTATTGTTCACACAATTTATTGGGGTAAGTTGTAACATGTACATTTTATTAACATTTATTTACATTTGACATGTATGAATTAGTTATTCACGTACAGTTGCGAATGAGGCTGGCAACCTCATAACATAGAAGAACTTGCCACATAAACAACCATTGCAAAAACTGGTGACTGCTTCCTGCATTTTTTTCTCACTGTCATAAGGCGCCAATATTTATCGCCCTGTATCTTTTCCAACATCTTTCTGTTAATTGTCTCTCGTTTTGCTCTTCCATCATTGTTAAAGTAATCGTTCTTAATCGCTACTTGTACCTAAGTGTAACTTTACACGCTTTTGATTTATTTCCCCACCTTACGTTATCTTTCGGAACCCACCTGGTTCGTTAGAATCTTGGGATACCCACCTGGCTACTTTAGACAAGTATTGTTTACTTTGGGGAAAGCCTCGCTTGGCCATAGACATAATTCCTTTAATGCCTAATCCGCTGTTTAAACAATACGACTGTCACCATCTTGGGACATAATAGCACATCGCCGCAAAAGAATCATGACACGCGCAGTAATGTCTGCTGCCAGATGGTAGAGCGACATACTGATTACCTAGGGATATAATGAATAAAGAGATTAAAGGATAGCAAGCACGCAAGATAATGACACAAGAAACTTTACGTGAAGCAGCCAATCATAAGCCACGGTTTGTCTCGCAAAACGAACACGTGAAGAGTTGGTTGCAAGGGCCGACCAACTTTTAGCCAGTGATATGCACTGAAATGACAAGAGAGTATGTCAATGCCACTGGACAAAAGGGACTCCTAGCTAATGGATTAGGGGGCAAAGTAATACGACAAAGGCCCCGGCTTCTGACACATTTGCAATCCAAAGATATAACGAGACGGTCGCCAGAAGTAAGTACGGAGTTCCACCATCGCGGGGCATAAGTGGTTTTTCCCTCCAGCATAGCCTGTGTCCAGCTTTTTCTGATATTTCATATCCTATGTGGACATTTGATTCACATCTGTGGAGTTTAATTTTATAGTGTTCTTAAAGAATTTGCTAAGGGAAAAGGAGGTTAGTAAATATTATAAAAATTGTTAATAATTTGCCTTCTTCACTAGTTAAGTATTATTTTTGCACTTAGCCTCATAGCTAAATGTGCGAAGGACTGATTTTTCCATAACTTCTGTTCATAAATGATTAATCTTATCAAAGATTTTCCCCCTAGGATAATATGAAGTTATTTATAGTGATGTACTTCACCTTCATTTAGATTGTTAAATTATCATTACAGACTTACATAAGCACACACTTTCAAGCGCAAAATAATTAACAATTATCATGTGCGCCTCATGTCATACATCATTACCAGAGAATTAAAAACAGAAAGATCAGTAGTGAGGAATAAGATAAAAGTAAGTCAACCATTGATATTAGATGTGAAACTTATGAATCCACCTTTGTGTGCCTTCAGTATAACAGAAGTCTGAGTCTACACATTACGTGTTTGGCGTCTAACCTGAAAGACGCGAGTCAAGCGTACGTTCGGATAGAAGAGTTTACAAGACATTACATTCTATACTTCCTAAATTTCAAGGAAGATTTCTACGCCCGTGTTTATAAACGTTGGTTGCGCAGCATTTTATTCACCTGTTTATCAAGTGCTCACAAGTTGATTCTATATACATATATCAATTTTAACTCACTTAGCAGCTTACCGCCCGAGTCAATTTAAAGTACACACAAATTGATTCTCAAATTTATAGCAAGTTCAGCTCACTCAAACCCGTATTCCCTGAATCAAGAGTACACACTCACAAGTTGATCAGACTACCTACTAAGATCACTTAGTCACAAGTTGATTTGTCAAGATATCAAGCTAAAATCACCAAGTTCAAATACTCACTACGTCAGCGGTTTTCAACCTGTGCGCCGCGGCGCCCTGGTGCGCCGTGACTGACGGTCAGGGGCGCCGCGGGTGGGCGTGGATGTTTTTCGTATTTAGCTGTAAAGAAAACACAGAGCTGTGGGAAATTTTATTTTTGGTGTTTGTCAACCTGCGTGCCCCGGAGAAATTTCACTTTTGATGTTGGCCAGCTTTTGAAGTCCCACTCCCCCCGACCCGCCTATCAACTTTCCGCGTATTCACCATGTCAGTGCTAAGTGCTTTCTGGACACTGACTTCCTGTTAAAAGTTGCATACCTCTGTGATCTTTTTGAAAAGTTGAACTCGTTGAATAAGTCTCTGCAAGGAAGTGCAACTAATTTCATTAAACTTATTGACAAAGTTTCGGCCTTCAAAAAGAAGCTTCTTCTTTGGAAGAGAAAAATCAACGGAGAAATGTAATACTTCCCATGTTTGCAGCAGTTTATTACAGACAAAGAAATAGATTTAAGTGCAGATATTGTTTCTATAATTCAAGGACACTTATCTCAACTCAGTGTTCATTTTGAAAAATACTTTCCTGATTACTGTGACAGATTTAAGTAGGTTCAAAATCTCTTCAGCAGTGATGCTCCTTCGGACTTCAGTACTGCAGAAGAGGAAGAACTGATAGAACTTTCATCAGACTCTTCACTACAAGAGAAGTTTCAATCCATAGATTGCCAAAATTTTGGAATTCAGTAAAACAGGAGTTCCCAGGCTTGAGCAAGACAGCACTGAAGATACTAATATCTTTTGCAACCTCCTATCTCTGCGAGGCTGGGTTTTCAGCAGTGGCTGTCTTAAAACCAAGTTCAGATCAAGACTTGATGTGGAGAAGGAAATGAGGGTAGCTGTATCTCAGTTGGTGCTAAGATTTGACAAGCTGTATAACAACAAGCAAGCTATAGTTTCACACTGAGGTGACTGGTACTTTATTTATCATTTTTTTTATAGTTTTACTGTACAAGTTTTATGTTATGGAGATTGATTCATGAGTGCAGTATATCAGTGAATGATTTTCAGAAAAAAATAAATAAAAATTGTTAGAAAGAAACTACTATATCTGTGCTGTTTTCTTTTTTTATAGTAAGGGTTTTCAAAGTGCACTTCGTGTATATTTTCTCTTGTACGTGTAATTTTTTCACAGATTGTCCAATTGTATATTTTTTTTAATTACATAAAAAATTACATTGTTTAAAAGCTTTTCCAAAGCTCTCCGGCTCAAAAAAAAAAAAAAAAGTTAGGCTAAATGTCGAAACATCGCAAGAGTTTTTGCCAGTTATCCCACAGGGGAGCAGCAGAAAGAATGTAGCTAGTCAGGGGAGCCATGGACTCAAAAATATTGAAAACCGCTGCACTACGTCAATGCATGAAGTGAATTCATCTACTTTCATCGTATATTGCACGACGTAAATTCACTCAGACCAGCTTCATTGCATGAAACTCACTTGTTACCAGAAGATCATTTCGTGAAGAGCTCCAGTCTAGTCAGTGCCTTTCTAAGATCAGACAGCAGAAATTGTCCTGAGACAACTGTCAACGGCTTGTCAACAATAGAGAAATTTTCAAACACTGAAGGACTGTATATCTTCCAATTGTAATTACTTCAAAATTTTTCATCAGTACGTCCTCGTCTTGGAGATAACCCACACGATATACCATACACTTACATTGGAAAGTATCTGCCTGCCTATGTATAATCATACAGTGGATGAAAATTGAGAGAAACATAGACAGTGTAGATTGGACATCAGTGTGGTAACACTTAATTTACCACATCAGCATTTCAGTATTAACATAGGTTCATTCTAATAAATAACTAACTTCATTATTTACATCTCATCTGTGCGTGTGAATTGTCTTTTACCCTCATCCTTTTTGCTTTCTACTAATTCTGTATTTGTATATATTTAACTAATAAACTACATAGCCGCGTTGATCATTACCTAGTTGGTAAATGTATCACTCGTGCTGTCTGTGTTTAGTATGTATATATAGGTAACAATGCTGTCGTGGAATATTCTAATCCACATATATAAATTAAAAGGTAAATATAAAGCCTAACAAATAAATCTAATAAAGAAAAGAGCAATGGTAAAATAACAGTGCTGTCACAAGGAATGTACTCGAAATCCCCTTTGTTTTATGCTTCGTCTGCAAATTGTAACGCTTTCACGTTGATAGTAAAAGCCTACTATATTATTACCCGCTTTCTTCAATGAAACGTGTGCTGTATTTCTTGGAAAAACATTGAGATACCAAGCTGATCAATGACCTAATTTAAATATTTCATTCATTCCATTTTATACACGGCGTAACTAAAGACAGATGGACTAAAGGATAGAGAGAAGGGAGAGGCATAAAGCCGAACACGTGCAACACAAAACACGCGTCGCGCGATACACAATTACTACTATCACGCGTGTAAGGCCACATGCACTAACTTTTTCAGACGGACAGTGATAAATTCACTACCCTTCCCAGAGTTAGGTTTTAAAAAACCTGGGAAACGCTTATTAGAAAAGATAACATTATATGGGTTTACGTTTGAAAACATTACAGTACCCAGGCAGCACATCTTCGAAACAGGAGGTAGAAGAAATTGCATATTTTGAACGCAGCCACTTAGCTCTATTAAATATATATATTTGGGTTCCTTAGGGTTTGCTGACAAAGAATATGTACAACGTTATGCAAATAGTCTAGGAATTAACAAGTTATAGCCAAAATAAAATGATGGTGCTGTCAGACAACATCCAAAATCAGAATCGCTCAGTGGTAGATTTTTTTTACACCACCATTGTACGGGAAATGGGCCACAAGTTACATTTGAACTGATTGGCTGGAATGATATGTAAGGCTAAACACGATTAGTCGGGTTATAAATACTATCTTTGGTTGTTAGGGGAGACGTAGGAAGTTAAAATTTTTTCAAACACTTGTCGAAACGTGGCTCCATTGGCCAGACTCGCTGATATACTCACTTAGGAGCGTTAGTTCGAGACCACTAGTCAAATAAGCTTGATAAAGCAACAGTGCGTTGAAGCCAGCTCATATTTTTGCTAAATAAAAGCCTGGAACATAAGCAGATGGGAATTTGTGCCAGTAGTTGTGCCAGAATTCATTGCTAATCAACGTATCTGTGTTTGTTTCCATGAATTGTGGTAAGCTTGAAACATTCAGTATCTTTTAATGAAAATTGAATGTGAATTGTTAATTTATGCCTGTATATATGTGTAGTTCAGTAGCAAACATGATGTAAAGCCTATAATGCTCCAGCCTGAACAGAAGGTGTCGGAGGAAAGTAAAACTGCATGGAATGGCCAAACAGTACACTGACACCTAGATTATTGATTAGACAGAAATAATGCTGGAAGTGCAGAGGCGTGGTAACCATTAAGGAGGTTAATACTGGTATAAAGTATTTCAGATGAAGCTGACAGTTGGCCTAACGCTCTGAACTCAATGTTTGTGATGTATTGTGCTCAGTGTAAAAAGAGAGTATAAATTAGTTATGAAGTAGAAGGTACATCCTTCTTGTTTTCAGGGACCGTGGTCTTGATGGTATTGAGCAGCACCTGGTCAGAGCTTTGCTGAATCCAGAGTCGGACAGCATACTCCTTGGTCCATTTAGCTATCAGTGAGGTGCCTCCAGAGCCCAGGGGAGAAATCGAGCAGAGGAGTCTTTTCCTGCCGCCATCACACAAGATAAGCTGATGTGGCCAGCTGAGCTCAAAATTATGTACCCCCAGCTTAAAATGACCTTGTAAAAATAACATTAAGAGGGGAATTAAATTGTTTTAATATCAGGAACTGAGAACATCTCCAATACTAGTCCCAATAAAGACAAACTATTGAAGTCATGATGACAAATACCAACAGAGCTTGAACAAAACAAAACCAGTATTACCTCATATTACTACTACACAACTGACACACATAGGATACTTTTAATAATATATGTCATTACCATATTCATATTGATAAATTCTGTACATATAACTTGTAAGTAAAATTGATTGTGATTCCTGGTTCCCTTTGTATTTGAATCAGGACACATATTCATTCATAACAGCAATGAATACATATTGTTATTTGAAAAGTTATCAGTGACTCCTTTAAGATATCCTTTAGAGTGTTATATGTATGTGAGTGTCACAGTGTTGTCAAGTGTGGTGGAATAAATTAAATTGTTTATCTGTCTGTTGTTGTTATGACTTACACTTCATCATACACATACCCTAGACATACAACGTAGTCATCACACTATTCCAGAATAATTCTGACTGAGGTATACATATGTGGCAGCAAGCAAGGTTATATATAATACACTACTCTTATTAGATATATATACCTTCACAGCTGATCTCAGTCAGTACACTAAGTCCCCTATAAATATTTATAACATCTCACTTCACCACATATATTGGGGTCTCGCTCTTGGGATTTTGAATCTTTCCCTATTAAAAATATTGGGGGTAATTTACTTCAGGGAATATAAGAATTAAAAGGTATCCTTGGGTGGAATTAAATAAGGTTGAGCTCACGGTGCCTGTGTTGTCCATTAGATATATATATTTAGAGATTAAATTGTTGGTTAGACATTGTATAAACTTACCTGATAGACAATGGCGGACCTGGCCAAGTTTCGATCTGCTGCTGTTCAGACTGCAAAGGAGTTAGGATTAGATGGGCAAGTTATGGTTGCCTATGTCACTACGGAATGTGACAAATTTATTGAACGCGAAGAAAGAAGGTTTGAAGCCGAAAGAAAGTTAGAGGCTGAAAGGGAAATTAAGAGGTTGCAGATTGAGGCTGAGGCTAAGAAATTGGAGGCAGAAAGAGAAGACAAAAGATTGGCTGCAGAAAGGGAAGAGAAGAAATTAGCTGCAGAAAGGGAAGAGAAGAAATTAGCTGCAGAAAGGGAAGCAGAAGAAAGAAGATTGACTGCAGAGAGGGAAGCAGAAAAGGAGGAGAAGAGATTACAAAGGGAACATGAGTTACGACTAAGGGAGTTTGAGTTTCAGGGCCATGCTCCTGAAAATGGTGCCAGTCCCTTTGCCTCTGATGCCACTGCTAGCCAAGGAGCCTCAACCTCAGCTATGAATTTTCATTTAGATCATTTTGTTGAGAAAGACGATGATATAGAGAGCTACCTAAATAGGTATGAACTATTAGCTACCACGTATGGGTTAGAGAGAGAAAGGTGGAGCTTAAAGTTATCTCAAGGACTTCGTGGGGCAGCTTATGAAGTTTTTGCAAAAATGAGCAGAGGTGATCAGGAAAATTATGACATGCTAAAGCAGGCTCTTTTGTTAAGATATGAAAAGAATGCAGAATTCTATAGGAAAAAATTTAGGAATGCTAAACTACTGTCAGGTGAAACCTATCACCAGTTCTCTGCACGAATAGAGACATACTTGGAGAAATGGACTTCTCTGGGGAAAACCCAAGATCTTAAGGAAATGGTCCTTATAGAGCAATTAAGAGAGTCCATGGCTCCAGACCTGAGAAAGTTTCTCATGGAACAAGGTGCAGAGAGGCTGGATGAGTTGCTAAATGTTGCTGAAAGGTATCAAGCAGCTCAAGCAGAGGTAACAGGTAATAAAAAGAAACAAGTGGATAACTTTAGGGCACCACAGAACTTTAATCAATTTGATCCTAGAGATCAAAACAAAAGTAAGCACCAGTTTGATAGGCCACGGTATGAAAATAAAAATAAATTCCCACAATTCGATGAAAGGAAATATGATGAAAGAAAATCTTTCAACCAAGGAAAAAGGTGGTGTAAGAATTGTCAGATGGACAATCATGACACTGACCGTTGCAGAAGGAAACCTGTGTATATGGCAACCCTTCAGGTCAGGTCGACCTCAAGACAGGAGGAGGATATTATGTTGGATACCACTCCAGAAGAGATGAGGAAGGCACAGGCTGGGGATAAAACACTCAAGCCTTGTTTCAGAAAATTGTCAACTTGTCATACAACTCCAGGCAAGGAAGATTTTTACATGAAAAACAAGTTGATGTATAGGAAGACTGGAGCTAGATCCAAAGGTCAAGGACAGCTGGTACTTCCTAAAAGATATAGGGCAGACTTAATAAGGAGCCTACATGTGAAACCAGATGGGGACCATGAGAAGATAGGTACCATCATTCAAAAGGTGGCTCACAATTATTATTGGCCCAAAGCAAGATGGGACATTGAGAATTTTGTAGAAAGGTGTAACATAGCACATGAGGGAACACCCACAAGTGGGAACATGGATCAGGACCTGGACACGCCACGGGGCAAAATTAGGCCTGATAATAAAAAGAAAAATAGATTTGATAAAGTGGACCAAATGAAATGGGAAGCCCCTTTTCACGGACAAGCTTCACTTAACTGTTTTACAATGGCCACTATGCGGAGAGTGCAAAAAGATGTCTTACCCCAGGATAAGCCGACAATCCCTCAATCGGACTTAAACAAACTGGAGGAAGAAGATGTAGAGAGGAAATCTCTCATCAAGAATTTTAAGTGGGGAGAAAGCCCCAAAAGAAGAATTGGTAGCGGTCGTTTTATGCATGATAATTCTGGGAGGAAAAATCATCACTATAAAGCTTCGAGTGGAAGAGACCATACCGGTGCATGGACAAATAGGTCCACACAATTAAAGGTCCATATGTAGCTTTGTGAAGAACGTGGACTGATGAAAAGGCAGAGGAAAACATTACATCTTCATACCAATATGTGAATGAGCTGACCACTCGTTTAAAAACTGGCTGGAAACTTGCCAATGAAAATTTGAAACAAGCCAGGAGGAAACATGCTGCCTATTATAACAGGAAAGCGAAAGACAGAAATTTGGCTGTGGGAGAGAAAGTACTGCTTCTTTTGCCCGGGAGTCAGAATAAGTTACAAATTGGATGGCAGGGTCCATATACAGTTTTAGAGAAGGTATCTAGAACAAATTATAGGATAGATAAGAAGGGGAAAGAAAAAATCTATCATGTGAATCTCCTGAAGAAATATTTGGAAAGAGAACATCAGGAAGAGACACACTTGTTGACCTTGTCCATCGCCATGGAGATGAAAAAGGAACCACTTTCATCATTTGAGTATCCATTACACCCCTGTGAGACAGCAGCACAGGTGAAAATCAGTACACATTTAACGAAAACTCAGAAAGAGAGAGTGCAACAGGTTCTAAATAATCATGCAGAGGTGTTAACAGACCGACCAGGGCATACAAACCTATTGGAATATGATATGAAACTGATAGACCCCACACCTGTCTGTATGAAACCATATTCGATTCCGTTTGCTAAGGAGAAAGCTTTGAAGGAAGAGATAGACTATCTGTTGAAGGAGGGAATTATTTCGCACAGTGAATCCTCATATAGTTCCGGTGTTGTACTCTTAAGGAAGCCCTCTGGAGAACATAGACTCTGTATAGATTACAGGAGACTGAATGCTATTACAGAAGGACAGGTGGATCCATTGCCGGATACAAATCAGCTGTTTGCCAGACTAAATAAGGCTAAATATTTCTCAAGGGTGGATCTGAGTAAAGGATAATATCAGATTCCAGTAAAACCTGAGATCAGACAAAATTGTTGGATGTAAACATTTCGGAGGAACGTAATGAATCCCTGAGTTGCCTCTTTGATTGAGGATATTCCGAATGTTTCATACAGGATAATAAGAAGATTATGGGATCCACTACGAAAACTCTGCTATCACCAGGTATATGTTATCTCCTCATAACGTACATTTTGAGGGAAATATAATGTTCTCTGGACATGTCATTGCGCAGACTCAGAGAAGAGAAATGGTGAATACGGGTTGCGAAGCAGCATTAAGACAAGCACTCACACTTGCGGCTGTTAAGTAACATAATCGAAATATATTATTGGTTGTAGAAGTCTGAGGCAGATTTCATGAGTAGTGCCTACTCTGAATGGACCCAACTACATAAAACCATGATAGCACCACAGCAGAGTAAAGTCAAGTTGACTTACATTTATCTATGTTTATATAGAATAAAGGACTGACATGGGATGTCTGTTTTAAGAGGGGAGATGTCGTGGAATATTCTAATCCACATATATAAATTAAAAGGTAAATATAAAGCCTAACAAATAAATCTAATAAAGAAAAGAGCAATGGTAAAATAACAGTGCTGTCACAAGGAATGTACTCGAAATCCCCTTTGTTTTATGCTTCGTCTGCAAATTGTAACGCTTTCACGTTGATAGTAAAAGCCTACTATATTATTACCCGCTTTCTTCAATGAAACGTGTGCTGTATTTCTTGGAAAAACATTGAGATACCAAGCTGATCAATGACCTAATTTAAATATTTCATTCATTCCATTTTATACACGGCGTAACTAAAGACAGATGGACTAAAGGATAGAGAGAAGGGAGAGGCATAAAGCCGAACACGTGCAACACAAAACACGCGTCGCGCGATACACAATTACTACTATCACGCGTGTAAGGCCACATGCACTAACTTTTTCAGACGGACAGTGATAAATTCACTACCCTTCCCAGAGTTAGGTTTTAAAAAAACCTGGGAAACGCTTATTAGAAAAGATAACATTATATGGGTTTACGTTTGAAAACATTACAGTACCCAGACAGCACATCTTCGAAACAGGAGGTAGAAGAAATTGCATATTTTGAACGCAGCCACTTAGCTCTATTAAATATATATATTTGGGTTCCTTAGGGTTTGCTGACAAAGAATATGTACAACGTTATGCAAATAGTCTAGGAATTAACAAGTTATAGCCAAAATAAAATGATGGTGCTGTCAGACAACATCCAAAATCAGAATCGCTCAGTGGTAGATTTTTTTTACACCACCATTGTACGGGAAATGGGCCACAAGTTACATTTGAACTGATTGGCTGGAATGATATGTAAGGCTAAACACGATTAGTCGGGCTATAAATACTATCTTTGGTTGTTAGGGGAGACGTAGGAAGTTAAAATTTTTTCAAACACTTGTCGAAACGTGGCTCCATTGGCCAGACTCGCTGATATACTCACTTAGGAGCGTTAGTTCGAGACCACTAGTCAAATAAGCTTGATAAAGCAACAGTGCGTTGAAGCCAGCTCATATTTTTGCTAAATAAAAGCCTGGAACATAAGCAGATGGGAATTTGTGCCAGTAGTTGTGCCAGAATTCATTGCTAATCAACGTATCTGTGTTTGTTTCCATGAATTGTGGTAAGCTTGAAACATTCAGTATCTTTTAATGAAAATTGAATGTGAATTGTTAATTTATGCCTGTATATATGTGTAGTTCAGTAGCAAACATGATGTAAAGCCTATAATGCTCCAGCCTGAACAGAAGGTGTCGGAGGAAAGTAAAACTACATGGAATGGCCAAACAGTACACTGACACCTAGATTATTGATTAGACAGAAATAATGCTGGAAGTGCAGAGGCGTGGTAACAATTAAGGAGGTTAATACTGGTATAAAGTATTTCAGATGAAGCTGACAGTTGGCCTAACGCTCTGAACTCAATGTTTGTGATGTATTGTGCTCAGTGTAAAAAGAGAGTATAAATTAGTTATGAAGTAGAAGGTACATCCTTCTTGTTTTCAGGGACCGTGGTCTTGATGGTATTGAGCAGCACCTGGTCAGAGCTTTGCTGAATCCAGAGTCGGACAGCATACTCCTTGGTCCATTTAGCTATCAGTGAGGTGTCTCCAGAGCCCAGGGGAGAAATCGAGCAGAGAAGTCTTTTCCTGCCGCCATCACACAAGATAAGCTGATGTGGCCAGCTGAGCTCAAAATTATGTACCCCCAGCTTAAAATGACCTTGTAAAAATAACATTAAGAGGGGAATTAAATTGTTTTAATATCAGGAACTGAGAACATCTCCAATACTAGTCCCAATAAAGACAAACTATTGAAGTCATGATGACAAATACCAACAGAGCTTGAACAAAACAAAACCAGTATTACCTCATATTACTACTACACAACTGACACACATAGGATACTTTTAATAATATATGTCATTACCATATTCATATTGATAAATTCTGTACATATAACTTGTAAGTAAAATTGATTGTGATTCCTGGTTCCCTTTGTATTTGAATCAGGACACATATTCATTCATAACAGCAATGAATACATATTGTTATTTGAAAAGTTATCAGTGACTCCTTTAAGATATCCTTTAGAGTGTTATATGTATGTGAGTGTCACAGTGTTGTCAAGTGTGGTGGAATAAATTAAATTGTTTATCTGTCTGTTGTTGTTATGACTTACACTTCATCATACACATACCCTAGACATACAACGTAGTCATCACACTATTCCAGAATAATTCTGACTGAGGTATACATATGTGGCAGCAAGCAAGGTTATATATAATACACTACTCTTATTAGATATATATACCTTCACAGCTGATCTCAGTCAGTACACTAAGTCCCCTATAAATATTTATAACATCTCACTTCACCACAAATGCGTCATTTAGATGAGGTTGGGGGCTCTTTCTTTATCGAGATCTGAGGGCAAAAGCTTAAGTCGTGTGGAAATAGAACGTTTTCCATAATTTATTAGAAAACACTATCTAGTGGAGAGCATTCGCATTCTCTTCTTCTTGTCCTTACCTTGAATAGGTCTCTTTCTTTCTTAACGAGCCAGTTTCTATAGACCTTCTTGATAAAATTCTATTAGCTATCCCCAGCGACACCTACTGTTCTAGTTGCACCAGTATACAGTTACGTTACTCACAAAGAGCCAATAACAGAGGTGGCTCCATAAGGAACAAGATGATGATAACATCATGGAATATATTTTTATGCCAACATTTCTAATTGATTTGATTTATAAATATATATTAAAAAAAACATACATAACATTAAATTGCATTCTTCCTCTGTCCTAAAACACTTTCATTCAACTCGATTGGTTGAGATGTATGCTCAGGGACCTCGTGTAAAATTCTGAGGAAGATGTAAGGCGGAGAAAAGCGGAGGTTACCTGATGCGTACATCAGTAGGCATGGATATTCAAGAGAGGCATTTGTTTTCTCTCAGTTTGTGGTACCAGTTGCCAGAAGTCAACCATCGACTCCTATAACCAATGGGTCTTTATGACACTTGAGAGACAACCTGTGCAGCTACTTCGGCACTTCCAGGAACGTACTGCTACCAAGCCACTCGACTTCTGAATAGAAGGAACAGTTAAGACTTCACTGAGAACCATCATCGGGAGGCAACTCGCAGCAGACAAGTGCAAAGCTAAGTCAAAACATACGGCCTCAGTGAAGGGGCCACTTTTATAAAATCGCCACCTTTTATTTCTAACATCCAGTTGTGTTAAATTCTCTACAGACCAGAGACTATATTATTTAACTGTTTAATGATCTAACCATTTCGTTCTTTTTCCTTGTTTCACGTCAGTAAAAAGGTCACAAATGGCTATTTAAAAAACTTAATGAGATACGAACTTGAAAACCATTTATTATTGCATTTACATTTCCCCTTATTTCTCAACATAACCTCACCAGAATTTATACACTTTTCCCATTGCTTTATCAGTGCATCAAAACAACCTGCAGCATAGAAGTCTTTGGTCTGCTGTCTCAGTCACATTCGCACCTCACGTTCAACCTTTTCGTCATCCGAGTTTCTAGTGGACCAAACAGGTGGAAATCGCTCGGGGGTAAGTCGGAGCTGTAAGGCGGATGTTCAAGAATTTGCCACCCTAGTTGTTAAATTTTCTCCTGGGTTAATCGAGCCGTATGTTGTCTGGCATTGTCGTGATGGAGCAGTACTCCTCTGGTCAGTAGGCCTGGACGTTTTCTTCAAATTGCATCCTGAAGCATCAACAGAACTTCACAGTACGATACATTCTCACCTGTCTTCTGGAAATGGGTTAACAGCACTCCTTGAGAATCCCAAAACATAGTAAGCATAACCTTCCCTGCCGATGGCGTAACCGTGAATTTCTTGCCAGAAGGTGAAGAAGGATGTTTCCATTGCATTGAAGCACGCTTTGATTCGGGTTGGAAGTGATGCACCCATGATTCGTCCCTAGTAACAATCCTGTTTAGCAAATCTTCTCCTTCATCTGCGTACCGAGAGAGATGTTGCAAGGACAGGCCCATTCGGTTCATTTTGAATTCCTCAGTTAATTGTCTGGGCATCCATCGTGAGTACACTTTCTGGAAATTCAAACGATTATGCATTATGCATCTGCAAATTCTTGAACATCCGCCTTACAGCTCCAACTTACCCCCGAGCGATTTCCACCTGTTTGGTCCACTAGAAACTCAGATGACGAAGAGGTTGAACGTGAGGTGCGAATGTGACTGAGACAGCAGACCAAAGACTTCTATGCTGCAGGGTAAACCACGAGAACACCCTATCGCAGTTGCTACACTATCTGTCGTTACTCGCCTGTCAGCTCGAATCATCTCCCCCATCCGCCGCACAGATGCTTCTGTCGCAGCCTGAAGAGGACGACCAGGTCAATCTTCATCAGCAATTTTTGAGCGTCCTTGAGAAAATTTATCGACCCAGTTATGTATTGCTTTACGCGACAAGCACTACTCACCGTAAGCAGGAAACATTTCCTTATGAATATTCTTTGCAGGAAGTCCTTTTGACCCTCCCCCCCCCCTCCCCGCCTCCCAAAAAAACGCACAACAGCTCGCTGCGCTTCGGTCGTACACTCCACAGGCACGGTCGCCATTTTTATCTGATATGCGCATGCGCATGCGACATCTAGGGTCTGCTACCTAAAGTAATCATCAAGCTGGATGTTACTGCCACCTAATGACACCTTTAGAAACTACCAACGACAATTTTCAGCTATCCCATATCAGTTTGTGACCTAATTACTGACTTCCCTCCAACGTATATATAAATCTAGAGTTGAGTCTGTCAGTTAATTAGTGAATTTGATGCCTGCACCCATACGACTCATATTGTATATATATATGGAGGTGAAATTCGTTTCTCACCTTAGACGCCGAAAGAAAAACATCAGGAATGTGTATATTTCGATGGATAGTAACATGTTATGTTAAATTATAGAATAAAAGATACACCAGAGTATCTAGTGGTGTAGATATTTTCCTATAACTGACCTCGAAACCCTCGAATCGGTCGGTTGGATCGGAGGGTTGATCAGTGAGTTAACAATTCACTATCGTAAAACAAGCTATTGTTACCGAAACAGAAGCAGGCTCGACAGTAAACATGACTCACTCTAATATCTTGGGGGCTAAGGAGATTTTTAAAATTGGATACTGGAATGTAAGAACTATGTATCAAGACCGAAAATTGGAAGAAGTAATTAAAGAAATGGATAATTATAAGTTGGACTTATTGGGTGTCAGCGAGTGTAGATGGACGGGGAAGGGCATAAAATATATTTCAGAAGAAAAAAAGCAAATTATATACTCTGGTAGTAATGATAATCGTCACACAGAGGGAGTAGCCATCCTAATGACACAAAAAGCAGCAGCATCGCTTATCAGCTGGGTACCTATCAATGAGAGGCTAATATTAGCTAGATTTCAGACACGATTTTTCAAGCTCTCAATTGTACAATGTTATGCACCAACTAACGACGCTCTTGATACCACAAAAGATGACTTCTATGAAGCACTTCTAAGTACCATCAACACAATACCCAAGCATGACATAATAGCAGTCATGGGTGATTTTAACGCCAAAGTAGGTGACAACAACGATGGAGTACAAAGATATCTCGGTACTCATGGCATAGGCTGTATGAATCAAAATGGCGAAAGACTTCTAGAACTTTGTGAAATATCAAACCTCGTTGTGGCAGACACCATCTTTCCACATAAGAATATCCACAAGATAACATGGAATTCACCTGATGGCAGAACTAAGAACCAGATAGATCACTTCTGCATAAGCGCTAAATTTCGCTCATCAGTTCAAGACGTCAGAGCATACAGAGGTGCAGAGATCGGAAGCGATCATAACCTCTGCATAGCTAAACTGAGAATTAAACTGAAGAAGTTATACCAACAGAATAAAAATAGAAGAATAGATGTACACAGACTGCAATCAAATGATATAAAGGAGGAATATAATGTCAAAATGAACAACTATTTCGATGCTTTAGGCAAAATTGACAACGATATCACCACCAAGACAATCGATACTAAATGGGAACAACTGAGAACAGCAATGACAGAAGCAGCAGTAGCGACCACCGGATACCTAGTACATAAAAAGAAAAAATGGATGAGAGAAGATACTTGGGATAAAATACAAGAAAGGAAAACAGCAAAACTTAAACTACTAGCGGCAAGTACACATAATGCAGTTGAATCTTGCAAACTAACTTATAACGTGTTAAATAAAGAAGTGAAGACAAAAACTCGAAGAGATAAAAGACATTTCATCAATGAACTGGCCGTAGAAGCTGAAAATGCTGCAAGAACTGGTAATAGTAGGTGCCTTTATCAAATTACAAAACAACTATGTCACCAGCATACTGCTATGGAAACACCTGTTAAAGGTAAATTAGGGAATTCAATACCAACAGAAAAAGAACAAATGAAGAGATGGGCTGAGCACTTCATGGAGGTGCTAAACAGACCACCACCAACAGTAACACCTGATTTTAATAATGAAACACCCACAACCACCTTGCCAATAACTTGCGATGAATTCACGCTGGACGAGATCAAACAAGCCGTTAAAAGATTAAAAATTTTAAAGCTGCTGGAGTTGACGAAATTTCAGGGGAAATGATTAAAGCAGTTAATGACAACAACCTCTTGAGAATTTTAGATATTATAAATGAAGTATGGAGAGAAGAACAACCACCACAACAATGGAGAGACAGTATTATTGTAAAGTTACCGAAGAAAGGTGATCTATCAGACTGTAATAACTGGCGTGGTATATCTCTATTATCAGTACCTGGAAAATTATTATGTTGCATGATGGTAGAAAGACTTAAATTGCATGCTGACGAAAAGATCAGAGAAGAACAAGCGGGTTTCAGGCCGAAACGATCATGTATTGATCAAATATTCACACTAAGAACAATTATAGAAGAATCAGTGGAAAGGCAATCGCCACTTATTATCACCTTCGTCGATTTTCAAAAAGCCTTTGATAGTCTACACCGCCCATCATTGTGGAAGATACTTACAATCTATGGTTTTCCAACAAAATATGTGAATATAATCAAAGCGCTATATGACAATGCAAGATGTTGTGTTAGAACAAATAAAGGGAATACAGAATGGTTTACAGTAGAAACAGGGGTGAAACAAGGCTGTATTATGTCACCACTACTTTTTGGAATAGCTATTGATTGGGTTATGAGAAACTATACCCACAATGAACAATTGGGTATAAAATGGACAAATGGAAAATTCCTGGGGGACCTGGATTTCGCAGATGATGTAGCATTCTTAAGTTCAACACCAAGACAATCCCAAGAAGCAATAAATAATTTGTGTCATCTCTCGGTTAAAATAGGTCTCCAAATAAATGCCTCTAAAACTAAAGCTATGAACTTTTCTAACGAGACCTTTGATATCATCTTGAACGGGGAAAAAAACTACAGAAAGTTGAAAGTTTCAATTATTTAGGCAGTAAAATGACTCAGGATGGTGACACAACAAGAGAAATCCATACTAGAATTGCTTTGGCAGCTAGCGCCTTCAATAGATTATCTAACATTTGGAAATTACGATCATTGAATATACATACCAAGCTTCGTCTGTTTAATTCAAATGTTATCTCAGTGTTAACATACGGCTGTGAGAGTTGGAAAATAACAAAATCATTGGAGAACAAGCTGAATACATTCGAGAACAAATGTCTTAGAAAACTCATGAACATCAGTTGGAAAGAATTCAAGACTAATCGACAAATAAGAGAAGACTCTAGGCAGAAATATGTCTCCGACTATATAAGGAAAAGACGATGGTCATATATCGGTCATGTCCTACGAATGCAAAACAACAGAATACCACTACAGGCGCTCACTTGGGTTCCTGAGGGTAAGAGGAAAAAAGGAAGACCAAAAGAAACACTCAGAAGAACAATAATAAGAGAAGGAAGAACGTTGGGCCTAAATAATGTGCAAGAGCAAAGAGGAGTGGCGTCACAACGAACAACCTGGAGAGCACTGGTTTCTGCCTTATGCGCCGTGTTTGGTGCTTAAAGAATTTATTATTATTATTATATATATATATATATATATATATATATATATATATATATATATATATATATATATATATATATATATATATATATATCGAAATATTTAGCTATTATAACTAATATTTTTGCGGAATTACCTTGAGCTGAGAGCTCATAAAATAAGAGGCAAAACATGTAGTTCTCACATAATTGGACCGAGAATACGAAGTTTATAACAAAATTAGATTACTCAGTTGTTGTACTTGCAATTCTGTGAGAATCCCCCAGATAGAAGCAATAACCTTCTATTTACATCTCTCAAGAGTAATCTTGAGTAAAGGTAGCTGCCTTTGTAAAATCATATTCCCTTTATTCGATTTTGGCCTTTATTAGACCAATACTGATGAGCATGGGCGACAACCCGCCTCAATAGATACCGTTAGAATGTTGAAGTATTAAGAAAAGTTAAGGGGAATTAAACCAAGATCAGGGACATACTGTTTGATGATTACAAGGGACGAAACTGAACATTAGCCGACATTTTATACGTGGGCGAATGTTTTGTGATCAGATCAGCCTTGTTCTTCGTGGTTATAACTGCCTTGATAACGGCACGCTCCGCGCTCTTTATCACCCAGTTATGAAATCAATACAGCTCTGAGAGTCTCCGGACTAGGTCCACAAATCCAACGATATCCTTGATGGCCACCAGACGCAATAGCTTTGGTTCTGTTTGCTTGCCCTGCCTTTCTCAGGAAACAAATATTTGTCTGTTTATGCTTCACTCACCGTTTATCCGCGAGTTTTGTGATTTAGTTTATCTCCTTTATCTTCACTGACCCAATATCACTCACGTTACGCGTGCAAATATATGCGTTGTTTACTCAGTAAATCTGTATATAGTAAACAACTTTATATATATATATATATATATATATATATATATATATATATATATATATATATATATATATATATATATATATATATATATATATTAACATAGACAGATAGACAGACAGACAGACAAATAGATAGAAAGAAAGAAAGATAGATAGATAGATAGATAGATAGATAGATAGATAGATAAGATAGATAGATAGATAGATAGATAGATAGATAGATAGATAGATAGATAGATAGATAGATAGATAGATAGATAGATAGATAGATAGATAGATAGATAGATAAATAAATAGATAGATAGATAGATAGATAGATAGATAGATAGATAGATAGATAGATAGATAGATAGATAGATAGATAGATAGATAGATGGATAGATAGATAGATAGATAGATAGATAGATAGATAGATAGATAGATAGATAGATAGATAGATAGATAGATAGATAGATAGATAGATAGATATAAACACCAATTATGTAACACGCTAACTCATTCACTCTCGTCCACTGTGATATTCACATACACACGCAGAGATATACAGTCATCCACTCTTTCAAACACTTTTAATCGTCATCTATTATGTGGAATTGTACGTTGACATTTGACCTGCAGATTTATTGCATGTGACATTAAGACCAAAGACCACCAGACAGTATACCAACAGACCATGTCAGTGACGTATGGAAGTCAACAGCTGTTCTCTTTAGCAGTCAGAATAGGAGGCATCGTTATTAATGATGATGTGCTCTCATGACGAAACATTAGACAGAGCTAACAACATGAACTAAGGGAATAAAAGGATTCCGTGTATTTCGTTGCAACTGCAAACAACTACTTCACCTGATGTCTTTTTTTTATATTTTGCAGCGAACCCGGTATATACCCGACAAAACAATGGCGATGGAGAATGAAAGTCAACGTCTGAACTTTTCAGCATCTGCAGGACATTTAGAAGACCAAAGACATAGCTTGGAACTCATTTTTTTCTTTTAAATTTTAAACGAAGTTAATTTTAATATTTGTAAAGTTCTGAAACAATTTTTTTTCTTACTTCTTGTCAAGGAATGTAATTTTTCCCCTTCGCTGTACAAGGGAAACAATCAGACCGAAAAAAACGAATGACGTATACAATTATACAACATTTTACCAAAACTTTTTCCACTGATTATTATTATTAAATATAATAAGTATAAAGTACTTATTTTATTCCTCGCCATAGACGTGACCTAAAGTGTGGATTGATTTTTATGTTCATCATAAACGTGACCCAAAGTGTGGATTAAGATTTACACTTTATCATAAACGTGACCCAAAGTGTGGATTGAGTTTTACACTTCGTTATAGACGGAACCCAACGTGTGGTTTGAGTATTATATTTCATCATAAACGTTACCAAATGTGTGGACTGAGTTTTATTTCTTGCCATAGACGTGGCCCATAGTGTGGATTGAGTTTTATACTTCATCATAACCGTGAATAAAAGCGTGGATTGACTTTTATACTTCGTGATAAACGTCACACAAAGTGTGGATTGAGTTTTGTACTTTGCCATAGTAGTTAACCAATGTGAGACTTGAGTTTTATACTTTGCCATAGACGTGACTCAAAGTGTTGATTGAGTTTTATACTTCGCCATAGACGTGACTCAAAGTGTGGATTGAGATTTATACCTCGCCATAGACGGTAACCCAAAGTCTGGATTGAGTCTGCTTTAAAAGAACGATAGAGAAGGCACGTTTTGCTTGTAATATCAATAGGATCTAGGATGAACTCGACAACATACAACGTAACTTTGTTTGACCGTTTTGGCATCGTTATTCGTGTAAACGAGGACACTTTCAGAAAGCTTATTCCCTCTATATTCTTGTACGGTGTGCTCTCGGTCTTGGGCACCACAGGGAACATTCTTTCAATTTACATCTTCACTGCTCAGATGAGGAGGAATCTACAGAATGACCTTTTCATTCTTCTCAGCTTTGCCAATCTACTAGCCTGTGGGGTATGCCTGCCGGTCGATATTCTGGATATGAGACACATGTACTTGTATCCATCCACTTTGGTGTGTAAGATTAGCCGTTTTCTCAACATGTTTACAATGGTGGCGTCTACATTAACGCTGTGTACTCTGGCAATCGTCCGTTTAAGAGCAGCAAGTTCTAAAGCTGTGATCAGCTCTAAGAGATCTGTGAGGGTCACCGGAACTGTCGCCTTGTTGCTGGTTAGTGTCTCCATCTCCTGGATAGGTAGGTATATGATAGGTACGTTAGTTACTAGGGTAAAATTCATATTTGTATGCTTTAATTTGCACTATAAGCGAGCTGCTGACCTCAACAATTGTTGTTAATAGGGCTGTGATTTTCAACGGTTTAGTTAATCTATTTTTAGACCACAAACAGCGTCGGGGTCGACCTAGCCTCATGAACTCTGGGAAGGTTAAGACGGTCGGCGTGATGCTGACCACATAACCCCTAATGTGCCGATGGTCAAGAAAATATGGGCCTAACACCATATTCCCAATATGCCTCATTGTGCTTGTAACAGGATCATTATATTTAATTGTAAATGAGCGTTTTTGGATGTTTCAAATATTTAAGCCCTTGGGTAACTAGGTTTCAGACAAACTGAGGCGCTGAAATGTTGCGCACGACCCTCTGTAATGGTACATTTTAAACTATCGACATTTTCAGATACCTTGAGTGACATGTCCCTGGTCCGCCATATAAAAATTAAACCTTGAAAAAATCATAGACTTTTTACAAGATTACAGCTGTGAAAGAATAATAAAACTTGTTGTCGTTGTACACAAAATTGTGTACGAAACTGCGTTTTTCTGGATCTCAAATGTGTACAACAAAGTCTTTAGTACCGGTACATTTTAAATTTAAAAGTATGTAGCGTAAAACTTGTTGTATCATTTTTTAAATGGTGCCTGGCCACAGGACAGGAGAGAAAGATTGCATCGTGCGAGATAAAATGTTTAAGAAAAAAATGCATTAATGTTGCCAGGAGAAACAGAATGGAAAATAATTACATCAGAAAAATTTGCTAGAACTACATCCTGGTAATAAATATAGATGCACCGAAAATAAAGTTGTTTGACCATCTCAGGGGAATTAAACGCGCCTATAAATGTGAGGAATCTGATTTTAGGAAACTGGGAAGACCAACTGACAGATGGATAGACAACATTACAGAAATTTGGCGACCACACGGCCTTTCAGCATCCAGTGCGATACACTTTGGCGCATAAACAAAAACTTCAGCGCATCCTCCTCCCCCCTTTTTGTTTTTAAATTAATGATGCTTCGCGACAAGATTGGACCAGAGAGTAAAAACTGAAAGTATGTATGTCGGTCCAAAGCTCTTTTTCATATTCTGCGTATTTGTCGTGCCTTTTTCTTACAATTCCAGCCATTTTTCTGACCCCTTGCGTTACAAGAGGCGATTAAAAAAGGTAAGTAAGTCTGTCCAAATCTGTCTTCCATACTCTGTATATTTATCGCGCTTTGTTTTTCTTACAATTTCAGTAATTTCACTGACACCTTGCGTTATAATATCTGTGGCCTAATGGATATGAACGCAGTTTCATAATCCAGATATACCAGGTTCGAAACCTGCTGCAGGCGGTTTGGTAGCAGATCGCTTTGTGTGGATTTTTAACAATGATATAAGCGCCGTACCGTTCAGAAAGCAATGGCAAACTACTGAATGAAAAAAATTGCCTAGAAAAATCACAAACAGCCAATAAAAGCTGGGGTTGATTGCCACGTCCTGTAAAGGATAAGCAACTAACTTTTTTGCGTTATAATACAAGGGGTAATTTAGAAGAAAAAGTAAGGTTCCTTGTGGTAGAACTCTATGTATTTAGGGAAATTTAATTTCCCTCTGTGGCAGCACTGATTATGAGTTAATGAAAGCATTGGCTTACAGAGGGTTTTTAGCACCATGAAAAATGCGCCCCAGTCACCAGCAGACAAATACATGCTCATTCTGTAAACAAATCAAAAGGAAAATTAAAGGACTATATCAAGCACTGTCGCGAATTTAGAATTGTATTAAGAACAACAGTATGAAATTTTGGGGAAAAAACATGAAATTTAAGAATTAATTAAACACAAAAGAAAAGAAATAAACCGCCTAATAAACTTTTTAATAGGAAATAAAGTACACTGTACATATTTATTTTTCTACCGCAGATTGATCTTTCGCACCTTCATTCCTGCAAATTGATCAAAGTTAATGTTCTGTACATTTTTCTGTCAGTTCTAAGAAGCGACATTACTCTGACGTTCCTGTCCAAAAGACAATCTTAAATAGGAAAGAATTAGCTTTAGTTTCATCAAAGAACACTCACAACTCGCTACTGAAGTCGTTAGCAGAACTTGTAGTGCTATGCATATGTTTCGGAATACATCATTTCCGTAAGACACCACGAATGAAAGTAATTCCAAAGCAATTGTTGGAACAGAATTAGTTCTCGATTTCAGTAGCATGCCGTAACCGTATATCTCCGAAAACAGTTTCTTGCCATCAATGCCTGTGTCATCAAAGCTTGGCAGATCGGTGCACTTCTGACAGATCTCATAGCATTATCAGCATTGAAAAGATTATCAATGTTGAGAAGGAATTCAAATTTAGTCTTTATATTCTTCAGTCGACTGAAACGTGTTGACATTTCCTGCTGTAGTCTGTCTACGATGCAGCTCATCACACGCGCAATCGCGTCTTCTACCGTAAGTTTAAAGTTTAATACTAGTTCACCGGGCATCATTCGACCTCAGCTGTGATCTTCCATTTTTCTAATATGGTCTTCGCATTCAAAACTGATTCTTTGCACACACTGACATGCGTGTTGTTCAGTTCTCTTTCGAGAGACTCCAAATCAAGTGCCGCATCTTTGATGTTCATCTATGGATCTTGTAAATGTTTTAGCACGCTGTTAGTTTTTACATGAATTTTATGCCAGAAATAAAGCAAAGCAATAAAATTGAAATTAAAGACATTTTAAAGTAGACTATGCATCGCTTCTTGTGCTTGTATTTGCTTTGTATCTTCGGACATGCTCTCAACTCGATCTACTCAAATTTCTCACAAATGACTTAAACAGCTTCTGCTCTCGAACTTCAAAGGTTATCACATTCACGATTAAGTGTGATGCCCATGCTATTTTTATTCTGATGCCACCTAAGAGTTGATGCACAGAAAATATTTTAAATAAATAACACACACCGTTACACATTGTTCGACTGGTTGCTGCTGCTGACTAAGTAAAGAGAAGTAGCGTTTAGATTTTGTGCCTACGAGAGAACGTTCAGCGGCTCATTAGTTGTGGTCATGTAGCCAAAGAAGTGTATGGTTGTGGATTTAAAGACGAAATTCAAAATGATACAGTCGGCTGAGAAAGACGTGATTCAGAGTGTATTAATAGGACACAAATGTTCGCAGAGAAAAGACTTGACTTTTGGCGCCCCCTTCTGCAGCGCCCGCCCTCCTTCCTTCGCTTCGCCATTGAATGTAAATAGACAGTAGGATCAAAGTTGTTGAAGTAGCGTTTGCTAAAGTTGTTTCCTTAAAATTGCCATACAACTTGAAAAATGGTCCTGTGCAGAAGTGCGCAGTGTTATTCGTTTTTTATGGGCGAAACATGTTGCTCCCCTTGAAATTCATAGTCAGTTGACAGATGTGTATGGAGAAAACCCAGTAAGGTTTCAAAGAGGTGCGATTTGAAGAAAGAGGCCCGGACTTCTCTCCCAAGGTGTGATTTAAAAAATAAAATTTAAAAGACAGTACCACATAACACAGCACAAATCAGACCCATGGCCTTCTGCAGTCTTTTAAATGGAGCATTCTGGAGCATCCATACAGCCCTCACCAAGAGCCATCAGATTTCTATTTGTTTGAGCCACTAAGAGGCACCTGGAAAGACGACCGTATCCAGATGACGCAGCAGTGCAAAAGGCTGTTATATGAGTAGTTGGCAGATCAAGAGCCAGATTTTTATCATGCAGTGATTTTCAAACTCGGGCCAGGATGGGACAAATGAATAAATGCTATTGGAGACTAGATTAAAAAAAAAAAAAAAAAAACTGTATTTCAAAACTGCTATTTTGTTTTCTTTAAGTCTTGAAAATAAAAGTATTAATTTGGGAACCTTACTTTTTTTTATCACCTCTCGTATTACGAAAGTGGGTTGCTTTGGTTTTATCTTGCCTTCAAACTAATTCATCCGTTCTTTCCTTTTGTGTTGTGAAACCGCACTCAACCTTTCGTCTGGTCTTTTCGCGCCTTATCTAGTATTCCGCGCTGCTATCAGCTGCCATTCACAAACCAATGCAGAAACTACTTGTTTAAAATATTGATTTCACCATCTGGTTCCTGACTGATATACCCGCTTTGCACTTGCATAAGGCCACTCCAGTTAAGCTGTCAGTTTTTCTTTCTATTCATACTCTTTTTTGTGAGGAAGCAGTGTGTGGCTAGCGGCCTTAAGTGGCATAATATCATTTCATCAAGTTTTTCAATGTGTAATGCCGTACAACACGAATGCATAAGGGCATTGTCACCACAGGACATGAAAACTGGCAGAAGAACATAATTCACCGGGTAATGGGTCCACGATACACGTAGTACAATATGTATTTAGATCTTTACAAATTCAATGGCAAAAAATGGAGAATCTTGCACATCAGTCTCCTCAAATAAATGCATGGTCAGTCCATAAATCTTTAAAAGCAATCCAAACGTTTAGTCCACGAAAAGTGTGTGTCAAAAGGTGGTTTTAGTGAACGGACACTAAGAGTTAAGTAGCCGAGAGCCGCACGAGGGGTTCCCGACCCCTTCTCTAGACCATTGATTTATTACTACTGTGGTAGGGTGGGCGAGAATAATGATGATGATTATATTGTGATGTGTGATCACTCTCTTTTCACACTCGCACCGACCCGAACAACAATAAAACTCTTGATTCTAGAGGCAGGGGCTGTATTTATTTTTACAACCCTATCAGTGACACTTAAACACACGAAGCAAACATTAAACAAGTAGCAAAGAACATAACAAAACAAAACACCCAGCATGTGCCCGATTGCCACTGTGCTCAAGGCATTTACAGCTTGGCTCTGTGTGTCTTACTTCGTCTGTTCTCTCTGGGCGGCTGTGGCAAAGTAGGCGCGCTTTTTTTTTTTTTCCCCTTGCGTCTGATTATTTTGCTGTAATATCCTGTTCAACCAAAACCCATTTAAGGGTTACAAACGGTTATATTGGGGTATATAGGGTGTTATCTTCTTCACTGGTATCTCGTTCGTAGTCCTGGAGGTGACTGGTCCTGAAAAGGACCACTAGCTGGCTGTCTGGATTCCTCTTTGTCCGTTTGTGGTGCCGTGTCGCGCTCATGGTGTTTTTTATGTCCTGCCTCAACTATCTGGCTCGTTTAGTTTTGTGTGTTTCTACGCTCATAGTTTCAGTTGCTTTTGTCTTCTTGCTCTCCTGTATCTGTGACAGTGCTTTTTCAATTATCGTTGGTAGTAGCTGTTTGCCGATATCTCTTTTATAAGCCCAGGTCGAATAACTCAATTTACTGCGCGCTGCGCGGATTAATTGCGCCACGCAAATAACACACGCGATTTTGCTTTATCAGGCACGAAAACACAGATATGGCTCACAATTATCAAATGTTACACACGACTACCAAATATAACACATCACAACTAATTCTCATGCTTTATTATGACCTTTTCATCAATCTTGAAGACTTTTTACACCCCAGCATGCTTCGCGCACATCGAAAATATGGGCGATAATTTATCAGGCACGAAAACACAGATATGGCTCACAATTATCAAATATTACACACGACTACCAAATATAACACATCACAACTAATTCTCAGGCTTTATTATGGCCTTTTCATCAATCTTGAAGACTTTTTACACCCCAGCATGCTTCGCGCACATCGAAAATATGGGCGATAAATATGCCAAAACAGGAAGGGGGCGGGCGTCTCCTTTTCGGCCCCATCACACTACAATTATGTCATAGTTTCTCGACTTTCTTGTGAATTAATGTATAGCAAAGTAATTGATATTAAACTCACAATATGAGAACTAAAATGCACCTCAAACGGGACTGGAAAATTCAGTCCTGTAATATATAATATTTTTCACACAGTAAATATACTCAAATGTTCATGTAATGCACTGCTGAACGTTCTGTGTCGCAGAACCAATATTCTAGGTCTAATAATTAATCTCCTTTCTGTCTACAAAACATTCCGCAGACATACACAGATTCTCAAATCTTAAACATGGCCTTCTATATCTAATAATTAATGTCCTTCAATCCGTTAAACTTATCTTTCCATTTCGCTCTGTGTTATTTTCTGTTCCTTCCTTATATTTAATCTTTTATTAATGTAAGTTTGCTGTCGTTTTTTTGTTCGTATGCTTCATTTCCGCGTTCATCTAGAGTCTAGACGTTGTTGTCGTTCTTCTTCACATACCATGACGTCTGGTTTTGCCACTCAAGCACTCATCTTTCTCCCCTGGTTTATCAGCTCTGTAGTTGACTTCTGTCCATGCCATGATGTTAAAATGTCAAGCATCTTCTCCCTTTGTCATCCTCATTCTCTTTTTCCCCTCAATATTTCATGCTGTCACAATGCATTGCATCTTTCCTCGTCACAAAACATGCCAAAATAATTGGATCGCTTCCTTTTAATAATGAGTAATAAGCTTCCATTGCACAATGGCCTCTCACAGAACATCCTCAATAATCTCTGTTGTGTTCTCTGGAACTTTTTTGTTTGTTTGCTTCTTGACTCACTGACAAACCATTTGCATCCATATGACAGGATTGACTTTATATAAACCTAAAGAACTCATTTACAAGTTACTAATCATAAGCTGTTAAGATGTACTAAGTGATGTATATTATGAGACGGCGTATGTAGTTCATAAAATTTATTAACGATGATAATAATGTTATTACAAACACTGATATATTAGAAGTAAAATAAAGTTAACAATCATGCCAACGTGTTAACTAATTTTAAGATTTTAATGTGTGTAACATTTTCTGTCGTTCTCTTTCATACAGCTGCCATAGTTTTCGGTATGAGATCAAACCCAACATTCGTTGGGGACATTATGGGCCAGGAATGTTCAGTTGCTGACGACACAAATAACACGGCTTGGCCTAGAGTTTTCCTCATCCTTCTCTGCACTGGGTTCATTTTTCTAATTGTGGTGACCATCCTGGCATATTACAGAATATGGCGAATTATTAGGAAAAACCGAAAGGCTGTCACGTCTCACACAGTAACAACCGACGTGTTACCTTGTTCAAAAGTCGTGGAATACAGAGAACGCTTTCGTGCTGGTCCCGGTGGGTTTATAACTGCAAAAACAAGAAATCGATTTATACAAAAAACACTGACACACCGGGGCATATCGGGACAAAAGGAAGCATCTTCAGGCAATGGCTTGGAGGTTGTGGATGACGTGAGAAATGTAAATGTTAGGTGCGCCGATTTGACGAGCCAGACAATACAATTGGTATCAGCCTTGGAAGAGAACAATAAACGTCACGTCCACGACGCACTTTTCAAGAAAGGCACAAGAAATAGTTCACCATCCATGAAGAGTGAAGATAGACTGTCAGTACGTACTATCAGTAGTGATTCATCACACTCTAAGGAGAGCAAGATTACCGAGGATCTGAAGAAAGCTGGTTTGCAGACATTCACTGAACCAGTGACCACGTCTGAAGAAAACCCCGCTAACAATTTTGGTAACAACATTTGGAAAATCACAGACGGTAAAATTCCAGCTCACTTTCTGCATGAAATGTATGATCAATCCCTCACGACATCCTGGGAAATACAAACAACAAACTTTGCAAACGATAAAAGTAAGAGTGAAAACAGAAAGTTTGCAAATGACAAGACCAGTTGTCTTGCAGAAGAAGATCCGAAAACATCGACCACCCCACATGTGAAGCAGTCAGAGAAGACAGACGCCAATACTGTCAAACATGAGCTGAAACGGAAGGCACCAAGAAATTCCCTGGAGACTGCCGTTACCAGAACGGCCTTTCTCTTAACTGTGACCTTCCTTGTGTCATACGTCCCCTTTCTTCTGGTCAGCATCCCTAGGGCAATCCATAAAAACTTTGACTACAGCCAAGATGCAGTGAAGCTAAACCTGATCAACACGGCTGTCCGGCTGTACTTCATCATGCCAACGATCAGCCCTTTTATATTTTGGGCTTCAAATCTTGACTTTCGTCGCAAATGTAGGGCTTTATTGTCAAGGAGCAGTTGATATAAACATTAATGATGTGATATAATGGCCCTATAAAGTTGATGTCATCACCTGGGACCTACGATGAGGCACATACTAACAACCTTTATGTCAGCATTAGGAGGACACGAGCAACATGATTACACGAGACATACAAGTACACAAGCAATATGGATACATAAGACATACAAGTATATGAGCTGTAGGAAAACATGAACAGTGCAAGTACAAGATATGCACGAATACATGAGCAGCACGAGTAAGCGAGCCGTATCAGTGCATGAGCAATACAAGGAAATGAGCTTTCGAGTATATAAGCAATACATGAGCTATTTGAGTACATGAGCTATACGAGTACATGAGCTATATGTATACATATGCTATACGAGTACATGAGCCATATGTATACATGAGCTATATGATATGAGCGCATTAGGTATTTGTATTCATGAGCTATACGAGTACATGAGCTTTATGTATACATGAGCTATACGAGTACATGAGCCATATGTATTCCTTGTACTTGAGCTATATGATATGAGTTCATTAGGTATATATATTCATGAGCTATTGGAGTACATGAGTTATATGAGTACATGAGCTATATGATATGAGTACATGAGCTGTACGAGTATGTCGCGAGAAGTTCAGATGTTATTAAATAAAAGATATCCTGGACAAAAAGATGTATCAGATGATACCAGGATAGGGCCAGATAAGAGACTGGTCTTATAAGAACTACCCCTTTCTCTGAAAAGAGCAAGGGTGTATCGACAATCAAAAGTAGGGTCAAGCTGTATAAACCTTCAATTATGATGATAGTGAATGTTACTGAAGATCTAAGTACTACCTCTCCAGATCCCACCCTGAATAATGGTTATTATATTTATTTTTATTGACTCTGCTAGGGGATAAATTAATTTAGTAGATATGTAATATATATATCAAAACATAACCTTAACTCAATTTTAAATAATTAAGCAAGACTGATTAAATGTATATTTACAATTTATTGATCCTATACCGTTTCTCTTTTCGGTTAGGAAAATGATAATAAATTCAAATGCTTTTTACATAATAGAAATAAATAAGTATGGAATGTTCATTTCCACAACAGTTAAATATGACACAGTTATATTTCAAACATTAATTATTATTTCACATAGATAGTTGTTATTTTCACTGGAATATAAGGTTGGTAATAGTTATTAAAGTCCTTCATGAGTCATCACTAACACTGTTTTTGTTATTTGTGTTTTTATTTCTTTTAAACTGTTCTGAATAGGCTGATCAGTGGTATTGTGTTACCATTTATCTCCACAAATGAGCAGCAACCACTATAGCCAGGATCACAAAATGTCTGGATCTCCAGGCTGGCAAACATATGTTGTCTAGTTCTAGGTATATTGAGAACTTTTGCACCACAGAGTCTCTCAGAAGTGAATGTCTCGTACAATCTTAGTAGTTGCAGGATAAAACCTGTAATACAAATGATGCGTGATGCCATATGATGATGGATGGTATCCGCATGTCTGGTTTTTGTGTAGTGTGTAGATGTGTACAGTCAAAACAATGTTCATGCAACAATAACAGGACAATCCACATAGGACGTCAGTAAACTCACGACGTATAAAGTCAATGAGTCTTGAAACAGCCGTTGACGTTTTTCTTCATTATTTATTGTGGACGCCACAGTGACAAAATGGTTACGCAAATGTGTAGGCACATCAAACAGTCATTATCACAGCAACATTCAATACAGCAATAAACGGTAGACAGCATTACAATGATGAGTCAGATGCATGTTATATTTCATAGTGCTGTAAATGTAGTCAGGTGAAAAACTCCATCCTTTTCTATAACAGCCAGGAGATAACCAGATGTATGAGATCAGTTCACTCTCCTTAGTTTGACTTCAGCAAGACAGACACGTCTGCCGAAGTATAGATAATGTCCTCAAAAATATCCTCTAGATAATAAAGGTTTTCCAAACCTAGTTCATTTAACAAAGTAGCAAGTAATGGTCCTTGGTACCTGCATCAACCGATGCAGTACAATGCAGCGACATGTGAGCTGGGAAAGAACATCTCGTGACGACGACTTTCGGAGACAGGCTATGAATCGAAATCGCTCACGACCCAAAATCAATAGAGTTAATGAAAATGTTAATTTACCTTGCTTTCATGAAATACACAGAAATATCACGCCTCCCGACATGTGGGAAAACACTAGAGGTATTATCTCGACTAAACGAAATATCCATAAGAGGACTACACATCCCTGACAGAACAAAAAAAGCGGAGATCCCCTCTTCAACGAGGCATCTCTTTCGCCATTCCAAATCGCTCACTCCCACTAGTGGTGGGCGGAAACCGATCGACCAAAAACAACAAGACAAGTCATGCGCAGTCCAGCGCAAAAATGACCACAGCTCAAAAGTTAACTGCATTCGATACCAACGCGAGAAGACAAATGCTTACCGAGAAAAGTGACTATAGATTTCAAGCAGTTGTTGCCCTTGCGTTATAAAACAGATATTGAAATAAAACGATGTTGCGAGAATTTATCACGCAACATATCACCACCTCCTCCCGATAAAAAAAAAAATGTGGAACATATTTTTTTTTCAATATCAAAGAGCAAGCGATAAGCGGCTCAAAACGCACGAATTATGCGCTGATAATTAATTAAATTGCCAAACAATAGGCTAATTATAGAGTGTCTGGTGAGGATATACCTCAACAGAAAAATAAATATGTCTCAAAAAATATTCACATCGGGGAGGTGTCACCAACACACATCACGTTAGCATGTAAACACAATATACGTATGCAAGTTACTATAATCATCATTAAACAGCATACTCTAATATTGTCTTTAAAAATGGATGTACAAATCTGATAGGAAAATTTAAATAGTACATTCTTTGACATGTAATGACATAAGTACATAGTAAAGTTAAACTACATGACGATCCAGGACATATGCTCTGGTATTCCGAGGGTAAGTACACAATCTAGAACTCGTAATGCTTGAAACTAGTAAGGTAAGTCCTCAGCTCAACAATGACATTCTGAGAAAGTACAAGCAATATAATGCTAATTAATAACTAATATGCTTCATAAGGTACAATACATTATTAATAATTGTGGCTGTTTAGTAAACTAACGGCCCTTATATTAACTACTCAGTCCTCCTCTATCATCTTAAAAAACGAACAGAAGAAGATGACAACAAAGCACGATAGTGTGTACATATAGAGTAAGTACAGATGTGCTAATCTATTGTAGAAATATAGGTGTGTTATGACTCTGTAATATATGGAAATATAGGACAGAAGTATTAGTTGGAGTCATGTGGGCATCTAGACAAAATGTCAGCCATCACATTATCCGCACCACGGATAGCTCGTACCGTGAAGTGAAAAGGTTGAAGAGCTATAGCATATCGAGTGGATCTCGATCTCTTCAAATTCTTAGTCTGAATAGCTGTAAGAGCTTTCTGATCAGTCTCTAGAATGAAATGTGCGCCCAGGAGGAATCTTTGTAGCTTTAGAATTGACCAAACCATCGCTAACAACTCACGGTCTAAAACCGAGTAGTTCCTCTCTGCCGCATTTAGTTTTCTAGAAATGTACATAACAGGATGCAGAATATTTGCATATTCTTGCATCAGTGCTGCTCCAATCCCAGTGGATGAAGCATCACTCCGAAGAACAAAAGTCCTATCAAGAGTAGGTAATCTTAAGATGGGAGGAGAAGAAAATATATTCTTGATTTGGTCTAGTGAAGATTGGCATTCTTCAGACCAACGGACCAGATTAGGCGAACCTTTCTTCAACAATGTTGATAGAGGTGCCATGATCGAAGATAAATTTGGAATAAATCTCCCATAAAATTGAATTAAACCTAAGAGACTCCTAACTTGTTTCTTCGTTTTAGGAACAGAGATGTTCAGTATTTTGGAAGTATTGTGGTCTTCTGTCTTCAAGAGACCATGACCAACACGATGACCCAGGAAAGAGATTTCACCAAAACCAACAAAAGCTTTAGAAGGTTTTGCTGTCAAATTATTCTCACGTAGAGTGGACAGTAAGTCATATAACCCTAAATAGTGATCTTCCCAGGTATCACTGAAGAGACAGATGTCATCCAAGTATGCGATGACATCCGAACGATGTGACAGAATTCGACGCATCATGCGAACGAAAGTGGCAGGGGCGTTCATGAGACCAAAAGGCATAACATTCCATTGAAATAGACCCCTAGGTGTAGAAAAAGCAGTAAGAGGTTGGGCATGCTCTGCTAAAGGCACTTGCCAATAACCTTTAGACAAGTCAAGTTTAGTGAAGAATCTAGAATTAGAAAGTCTAATCAGTAGATCTTCTAACAAAGGCATCGGTTCAGCGTCGAACTTTGTGACCTGATTCAATTTGCGATAATCAACACAAATTCGTATGTTCTTATCCTTCTTCCGGACAATAACCATGGAAGAAGAATATGGTGAAGTCGATGGTTCAATTATATTTAATTGAATCATTTCATCCAATTCCTTTTCCACTTGCGACTGAAAGTGTATAGGAATAGGATACGGCCTAACCCTAATTGGATTATTGTCGGTAAGAATTATGTCATGTTCTATGACATCTGTGTGTCCAGGAATGTCAGTGAGAACATCCTGAAATGTTTGTAACATCGACGAGACTTGTCGATGTTCGTCACCAGAAAGATTAGGAGAAACAGAAACGTTTTTCCAAGATTCCGTGGAATGTAATGGAACCACTGGAATGGCGAAAGAGATGCCTCGTTGAAGAGGGGATCTCCGCTATTTTTGTTCTGTCAGGGATGTGTAGTCCTCTTATGGATATTTCGTTTAGTCGAGATAATACCTCTAGTGTTTTCCCCACATTGGCCACCAAATGATGCGTGATGCCATATGATGATGGATGGTATCCGCATGTCTGGTTTTTGTGTAGTGTGTAGATGTGTACAGTCAAAACAATGTTCATGCAACAATAACAGGACAATCCACATAGGACGTCAGTAAACTCACGACGTATAAAGTCAATGAGTCTTGAAACAGCCGTTGACGTTTTTCTTCATTATTTATTGTGGACGCCACAGTGACAAAATGGTTACGCAAATGTGTAGGCACATCAAACAGTCATTATCACAGCAACATTCAATACAGCAATAAACGGTAGACAGCATTACAATGATGAGTCAGATGCATGTTATATTTCATAGTGCTGTAAATGTAGTCAGGTGAAAAACTCCATCCTTTTCTATAACAGCCAGGAGATAACCAGATGTATGAGATCAGTTCACTCTCCTTAGTTTGACTTCAGCAAGACAGACACGTCTGCCGAAGTATAGATAATGTCCTCAAAAATATCCTCTAGATAATAAAGGTTTTCCAAACCTAGTTCATTTAACAAAGTAGCAAGTAATGGTCCTTGGTACCTGCATCAACCGATGCAGTACAATGCAGCGACATGTGAGCTGGGAAAGAACATCTCGTGACGACGACTTTCGGAGACAGGCTATGAATCGAAATCGCTCACGACCCAAAATCAATAGAGTTAATGAAAATGTTAATTTACCTTGCTTTCATGAAATACACAGAAATATCACGCCTCCCGACATGTGGGAAAACACTAGAGGTATTATCTCGACTAAACGAAATATCCATAAGAGGACTACACATCCCTGACAGAACAAAAATAGCGGAGATCCCCTCTTCAACGAGGCATCTCTTTCGCCATTCCAAATCGCTCACTCCCACTAGTGGTGGGCGGAAACCGATCGACCAAAAACAACAAGACAAGTCATGCGCAGTCCAGCGCAAAAATGACCACAGCTCAAAAGTTAACTGCATTCGATACCAACGCGAGAAGACAAATGCTTACCGAGAAAAGTGACTATAGATTTCAAGCAGTTGTTGCCCTTGCGTTATAAAACAGATATTGAAATAAAACGATGTTGCGAGAATTTATCACGCAACAACAAATAATCACAACCCTTGTATGGTCCAGCACTATTCTATCCACACATACACAATGGACGTAACAAACAGTTTCAGACATGGTGCTAACAGTTGCACACGACAATTTACCTCAGTACCACTCACAGCCAGTTCAATGTGATTACACTTTCCTTATAAATCCTACGTTAGATCCATTTGTCCATGATCTGCTTCCATACAATGATTTGGTTTAGTTCAAACCAATAATGACACCTTGATTAATACATGTTAACAATTTCTGTTATCCTATCTTATGTTCCTGAACAGTGTGTCTTTCCTTTATGAAATACTCCTTCAAATACATTGTTAAACTTAGTCGTATTTGTGCGATAATTCTCAAATATTCTACACCTTTTCCAATGCTGGCTTTCGTCTCTAAAAGTCAACACAGCTTGAGTTCAAAATGGCAGCACACTCGTCCTGTAGTTTTTTTCTTAACACATCTAATACACTACCGAACACACAAGTGGATATTCAAAGGAAAAGTACATAATTATATATATATATATATATATATATATATATATATATATATATATATATATATATATATATATATATATGTATTCTTTGTTACCCCCAGGGAATACACATAAGCTGTAACAGGCTGTCAAAAGGTATTAGGTCTGCTATGCAGATGCAGTGGCAACTCCTATCGACCAACCCAGAAGGACTTGAACAATTAATTCTGTCCACCAAAAAACACAGCGAGACCCAGAATCTATACCTAAACACCAAGAAGACCAAAGTATTGACAACAGACAAAGTAAAGACCAAACCAGAAATTGAAATTGATAACGAAGAACTGGAAAATGTTAATGAATTCGAATACTTAGGATCAATCATCAACAGCTCTGGCGACTGTGCAGTAGAAATTAAAAGAAGACTTGCAATTGCTTCACATAAACTAATACAGATGAAAAACCTATGGCAAGGCACAAGCAAAGAAACAAAGTTACAACTGATCAGAGCATGTATATTCCCAGTAGCAACATACGGCTGCGAGACTTGGACACTCAATAAAACAGTTGCAAAAAAGATTACATCATTCGAAATGAAATGCTACAGAAGGATGTTGAGAATACCCTGGATAGAAAAAAAGACCAACAGAGAAGTACTGCACTCACTAAACGTACACGACCATTGGCTCCTAAATACCATCGCAATAAGGAAGCTGAAATTTTTCGGTCATATAAAAAGACATAATAGTCTGGAAAAAACAGTGATGGAAGGCATGGTCCCTAGAAAAAGGGGAAGGGGTCGACCTAGACGACGGTGGACCCAGGACATCACAGAGAGTCTGAACTTGTCTTTGGCTGATGCAGGTCGACTTGCCAAGAATCGTGATGCGTTCAGAGCAGCTGTAATGGAGACAACGTTCTGGAAAGAATACGTCACATCTATCTAATAAATAATTGTTTAGTTAGCAAAATGCATTTAAATCTATGCAGACTTTAACTAACTAAATTTGGGACTACCCTGATGTATAGATGTCAATTTAAACGATTTTTCTCTTTAAATGAACTACTATTCGAGGAAGTCTTTGCACTTACCTCGTAAGTAACATTCCCGTTGTTGAACTCTCTATATCTTTCCATTAAAACATCTCTAGTTCTTAAGAAATTAAATAACTTCGTACTATCATTTACACAAAATGGGCCTCTATGTTACACCTAAAACGGTTTCCTTATGCACAACAGAAAAAGGAGCGTTTTCATTGGCTGTTTGTATCGGTCCGTTTTCCTACAGTATTGCGTGCGGTAAATATGACCGTGGTGTAAGACAGACCAAAACACGACAGAGTACATGAGTTATATGAGTACATGAGCTATATGATATGAGTACATGAGCTATACGAGTACTATGAGATGAGGAGTTCATGAGCTATACGAGCACATGAGCTTTACGAGTACATGACCTATTCCAGTACAGGAGCTATATGTGTACATAAGATGAGTACATGAGCTATACGAGTACATGAGCTATACAAGTACATGAGATGAGGAGTTCATGAGCTATACGAGCACATGAGCTTCACGAGTACATAAGCTATTTCAGTACATGAGCTATATGTGTACATGAGATGAGTACATGAGCTATACGAGTACATGAGGTGTACAAGTACATGAGCTATACGAGTACATGAGCTATACGAGTACATGAGCTATATGAGTACATGAGATGAGGAGTACATGAGCTATACGAGTAAATGTGCTATACGAGTAAATGTGCTATACGAGTAAATGAGCTATACGAGTACATGAGCTTTACGTGTTCTTGATATGAAGAGAGTACATTAGCTATTCGAGGACATGCGCTATATGCGTACATGCGCTATATGTGTACATGATATGAGGAGTACGTGAGCTATACGAGTTCATGAGCTATACGTGTACATGAGCTGAGGAGTAAATGAACTATACGAGTACATGAGCTATATGTGTACATGAGCTTTATGTGTACATGAGCTAAACAAGAATGAATTAATGAGCTGTATGAGTACATGAGCTATATGAGTACATGAGCTATATGTGAACATGAGATGAGGAGTACATGAGCTATACGAGTACATGAGCTATACGAGTACATGAGCTATATGGTATAAATGAGATGAGTAGTACATGAGCTATATTAGTACATGAGATGAGGAGGACATGAGCTATCCGAGTATATGGGCTATAAAAGTATATGACGAGCACATGAAGTTATGAGTACATGAGCTATATGAGTACATCAGCTGTGCAGGTACATGAGTTATACGAGTACATGAGCAATACAAAAACGTCAGCTGTACAGTGCACGAGCTATGTGATTACACGAGCAATACGAGTACATGTGTTGTATGAGTACACAAGCTATTCGAGTGCATGAGCAATAGACGTACACGGACAATGAGAGCATATAGGCTCTCTCTCTCTCTCTCTCTCTCTCTACACACACATATATATAGGGAATATGTGACACTCAGAACAGAAGCAAAGAACAAGGTGCTAACAGCAAAACAGAAGTCCTGGGAAGAATTTGGAGAAAAGCTAGAAAAAGATGCACAAGAAAACCAGAAATTGTTCTATAAGACCCTAAAGAACATGAGGAAGGAAAAACAATGCCCTCTCAAATTTATAAAGGACAAGCAAGGCAAATTGCTTACTGCCCCGAAGGAAGTAATGGAAAGATGGAAAGAATATTTCTCAGAACTCCTGGATGGTGAGCATGGTGAAGCATCAGAAATGATAACCACTAACACAGAAGAGAAAACCAATGATGGTGAAGATGACATAAAGATTGAAGAACTGAAGGCAGCACTGGAGAAAATCAAGATGGGCAAAGCAGCAGGGCATGATGGTATAATACCAGAAATGGTTAAGTTCATGGGAGCATCAGGCGACCTATTACTCTTAAGGGTTTTACAGGCAGCATGGTACAACAAGACCATACCAAAGGATTGGGAGATTGCCATCATAACACCAATTTTCAAAAAGGGTGACAATCGACAGTGTGGGAACCATAGAGGCATATCCCTTCTCAGTGTCCCTGGTAAAACCTACTCTAGAATCCTAGAGCAGAGACTCCGACGCCTAGCTGAGCCACAATTGGATGAGGTCCAGTGCGGATTCCGAGCAATCGAAGTACTCAAGATCTAATCTTCACACTCAGACAGCTGAGTGAAAAGGCCCTTGAGTATAAGAGTGAGATCCATCTTTGTTTCATAGATCTGGAAAAGGCGTTTGACAGGGTCCCCTGGAGCAAACTTTGGGACTGTTTGGCAAGGAAGAATATTCCAGCACCTCTGATTCATGCTATACAGAGCTTCTACAAGTCTTGCAGAAATTATGTGAGGACAGCAAACCATAAGTACAGAAGAGTTCAGAACCACCACTGGTGTAAGACAAGGTGATATCCTATCACCTTACCTCTTCATACTCCTTATGGACGATGTCATCAAGGCATGTAAGGAGAGAACAAGAAAGTATTCAGTGGGGTACTGGAAGATGAGACAGGTCTATATTTCAGAGCTGGCATTTGCTGATGATGTCGCCCTGATTGCTAAATCAGAGTTACATCTCCAATCCAACCTGCAAGTCTGGAAGGAAGAGCTGGAGAAGAGAGGGATAGTCATAAGCAGCTCTAAAACAAAATCCATGGTGATATCACGAGAAGAAAGAAGACATCAGATTAAGCTGGGAGAACAGGTCCTGGAGCAGGTCGACCACTTTAAATACCTCGGAGCTATTATAGACCGAAAGGGAGGCATCAAAGAAGAGTTGGCCACTCGAAAAGCAGTAGCTGGGAGACTTTTTCAGGCCACAAATCGAGGATTCCTCAGCAAGAGAGAGGTTGGTAAGAAAACGAAGATGGCTGTATACCGCTCCACCTATGTCCCAGTCTTGACATATGGATGCGAGTCATGGGCAATGACTACAACCCATAAAAGCCAGATCCAAACCTCAGAAATGAGGTATCTGAGGAAGGTGGTTGAAGTAACAAGAAGAGACATGGTACGCAACCAGACGATACGTCAAGGCCTTAAATCCTACCCCCTGCAGACCCAAGTAGAACAGTCCCAATTAAGATGGTTTGGCCATGTCTGCAGAATGGGAGAAGATCGGCTACCACGACAAGCATGGAAAATAAAGAGCCAGGGATCCAGGCCCCCAGGACGACCCAGAGTCCGCTGGGAGGACAACATTAGACAATCTTTGAAGGACCGAGGACTAGAATGGAACCAGGCCAGGAGGAAGACAGCCGATAGGATAGTCTGGCGCTCTCTCTTCCAAACCTCTACACCTCACGGTAGAAGGGGAACGACTAAGTAAGTAAGTAAGTATATATATATATATATATATATATATATATATATATATATATATATATATATATATATATATATATATATATATATATATATATATATATATGTATTACTCGTGCAAAATGTGCCATAATGAATCACATTACAAGTGTAAAAGTGTCTTGATGAAAACAAGTGAATTTCGAATATGGTGAAGTCTCAAAATCTTCACTTTCTTATGGCAACTTCTTTTATGGGACCACCATTACCTTTTACAAATGATGATGGAGAAGGTGACGTTAATCATGCTGAATTGGTGATGTTGTAATTAAAATTGCTGATGATAAGATTCAATCTGTTCAAGATTATTAACTCTTCAACTGGTCAGGCAATCCGTGACTGCAAGACACAGAATACTCTCATAGGTTTGTGACAGCTGAAAGAAGTCCATCTGTTAGTAACAGTAATTTTACCCTTATACTGATGATTACAATGCTACTATTGGTATAATAAAGTGAGAGGTCAGATGAGCTAAAGATAGGAACTAACTGTGAGTAACTGTGGCACAGATAAAATTGACTGCTCCACGCCTGCTTCAAAGTTCCCCAACATATGAGAAACATAGAAAGCACATATGGCCGTCACCGGTGCTACTTTAGGAACAATTCTGTGGAGATATAAATAGCCTCAAGCTGACCACTGCTTTCTTTGCAAGTATTTAAGTACACGTTTGAGAGTGTACGAAGAAGGCCAAACTCTATACTCCAGCGGCTGCAGACAATAGAGCAGGATTTCTTAACCTGTGGTCCATGGATCTTAACGGATTCTAGAGAGTCCGCGTACATAGCATAAAACTTAAAATATAAATTTGTTCATTATGCTTTTATGTATATTTTCCCAAGAAGGGATCCACCGCCTTCTGAACAGAGTCAGATCAAGATAACTCATGCTTCAGATGGAACATTCCACAAAGAGGATGGAATTATTTATCGACGGACGAGGCAAGGGAAACAACTCATGGTGCCTCTCCCCTTAAGACCCCCCGCCATGAAAGCAGCTCATATATCCTCATCGGAGGAACATGTTCCCGATGGACCTACTATGAGTAACCTTCAAGAGTTTTACTTTTGGCCCAAACTATGGGAAGACGTTTGTGAATTCGTTCACAACTGTACACATTGCTAAGCGAGCAAGTCAAACACTCGCCATCGGTATAGTGAGGAGAAAAAATAGTAATTCAGAAGAGTAGTCGAGGAAGCACAAACCACACAAAAGTTCACGCCCAAACTGGAGTATTTAGTGAAATATCTTAGGTGAGGCGGTATGTAACAGAACGGTTTGTGCAAGTATTTTTGTGCTCTCTCACACCTTCAGCCCGTCCGGCAGTATCATCTTTTTTCTTCATTTTTCTCACTCCTCATCCTATTATTTGGCATATTTTACGCCCTACATTCTTTCTGTGACCACTCCCAGACTGTTTACGTTACGCCATGTGACGCGTGATAATACCACATTTATTGAACCGGTCAGCGAGCGATATTCTTATCATGAAAAGGCGGCTCTCCACCGTTTGATACAGACGGCAAACGTGAAGACAGATAGTGACTTGGACGTAACTCTTTTCCGGGGCCAGCGACAATTAGGCAATTAACTCCTGGGGTGCGGTCTGTATGTCTGAGGAAACCATATTGTTTCTCTGAGTGGCCGGCGATCCTTTTGTTTGACTGTCTAGAGAACGCACGATCACGGTCGATAATGAGATAATCGTTTCACGGGTCCATCCCTGCGTGTGATTATCGCAGTTGATCTGTCTGGCGAGTCAATATTTGAAGGTAGCATCTGAACATCAAATGAGCTATTTTGTAAATTTTTACGTTACAATTTTTTTACTGCAAGCTATAAACTCCTTGAAAAAATATTTTTCGGTTTTTAGTGCATTAAAAGCGTGTGTTTAAAATATTTTTATAAATATTTGTTTCATTTAGGGGACTAAGATAGAATACCACAGATTACATATTGCACCGCGTGTATCCTAGAGGGTGGGGGGTGGGGGGGACATCTATTGAAAGAGAGACAAAATAGGACATTTGCTCCAACCAGGCACGCCGTAAGAGGTCACTAAGGTAATCTTGTGCATGAGACTGTAAATAAATTTATAATAAATAAATAAAAGTAATTAACAGGAACTCGTCGGACATAAAGGATGACACTAGACAACAGAAAAGGCGCCATCGCCTTCCTGTGACAGTACATCGTGAAAGGACGCTCTGTCAATTTTGCACCCCCAAAAATGTGCATTATTGTCGCAGAACTATGGTATATAGGACCAGTGGACGACCAAAACAGTTTAAAGACGCAATCGTTAATATAACTTTCCTATCAGGAAGTGTAGACCAAATAAAAGCCGAAATACTTGTGTCCAGTAATGTGCAGTGGAAGACCAACAACACAGAGATTAGCATCCCAACTATGTAAAACAAACGGCTATAAAAACAAACAATGCAAAAGCACATCAATACTTTGATTCCTGCATGGGGGTGTAGTGGTGATCTCAGGCTGTGTAAGGGAAGAAGGGAAAACACTTATCATTTAGCTTTAGTTATAATGGAATATAGATTTTATAGACCGTGTGCAAAATATGTGCCTCGACAGAGGTGTTCATCATGGAGACCAAATGTAGTGGTCATAAAGAACGAAGAATGTAAGTAATGACAACGACAACAATTTTAACGATCTAATCCCGTCACATGAACCCATTAGCTTCTCTCAACAGTGCCAGATTTTTGGGGGAGAATTTAAACCAGTCACATGACTAATTGTTTTTTGAGTTGTCAGTCGCTGCATAAAAATCGCAGATAATATCAAATTACTGTTATCCTGTCAGCTTCACAACATGAAATAGGCCATGTCTAAAAAAATCAGCCTAGCCACGCATTACTAGAATACTGCCTAGAACAGCCATTCTTAATCTCTCTTAAACATGGCTTAGACAAAGGTAATTATTCATTTAAAAAAAATTAATTTTTGTTTAGCCTCGTTTAGGCGAGGCGCGTTCCGTTCAACCTAGTCGGTTATATTAGGGCGCATGTCCAAATATAAAAGACCTTTAGGCCTAATAACACACAGTTACAATTATTTATTCATAATTTTTACCTACTGACCTTATTTCGACGCGCGCGCACTGTTTTTTTTTTTGGGTCACCCTGTATTATTACAATATTTTCAATATAAGGCTATATAAAAAAAACTAATGCTGTCTAGTCCTTTACAAAAGAAAACTGCTTTGTTTACTCTCAGTTTCAGTTTTCCAAGAATCTTCCCAGAATTGCCTTTTTTTAGATTTTAAGCCACTGCATGCATGTTAGTATGCTACTTATTTTATTACACTTCTAACAGAGAATGGCATCATCTTCAAGAAGAGCATGTTTCTTTCACCGCATTTATTTTGTTATATTTGTGGAGGGGAGCCGCGCTGGTGTAATGGCTTCGGCGTTGTACTGGCGACCAGGTGTTCATGGTTCAAACCCGGGCGTCCGCGTTTGAAGAAATGTTTACGGCCGGAAATTTGACTGAATAGCCTGAACGGCTCCTGTGATAAACCCTCTGTGGATGGGAAGGAGCGACGCTCCTGACCGGGTTGGTAGGAAAGTCCTCAGGTTCCCTAGCCTCGCAATGACATGTCATTGGGCCGAAGGGCTGAAAACCCAAGTGCCGCTGGTTAAAGGGGAAAAAAAAAAAAAAAAAAATTTGTGGAGAGTACACTTTCAAAGAAGAACATAGGAAGCATATTACTATTTTTGTGAAAAAGGCATACTTTGCTTACTTTAGAGTAAAACTAGGTGACAAGGACAAGTGTTGGGCTCCTCATATTGTTTGCACAACATGTGTTGAACACCTGCGACAGTGGACTTGTGGGAAAAGAAAATGTTTAAAATTTGGAATTCCAATGGTTTGGAGAGAGCCCAGGAACCCCTATGATGACTGTTATTTCTGTGTTGTGAATATTAAGGGAATTAATGGAAAAAATCACAAAAAGTGGAAATATCCAGATTTAGATTCTGGTAGGCGACCTGTTCCACACGGAGATGACATACCAATTCCAACTTTCAGTCAGATTTCGGATTCCCTGCTAGAAGATGAGACAGCAGTGGCATGTGGAACGACAAGTGACAGTGATAGTGATTTCGAAGATGATTTTTCAGATGCTCAACGCTTCGACCAGCTTGAACTAAATGATCTAATCCGAGATCTATATCTTTCCAAGGAATCTTCAGAACTTTTGGCTTCAAGATTGAAGGAAAAAAAATTACTGACTGCTGAAACAAAGGTTACATTTTATCGCAGCAGAGAGCAAGGTTTTATTCCATTCTTTCGTAAAGAAAACAACCTTGTGTTTTGTACTAATGTAGGAGGTCTTGTTAACAAAATGGGTGTAAGTTATACACCAGATGAGTGGCGACTTTTCATTGACAGCTCTAAAAGAAGTTTGAAGGGTGTTCTCTTACACAATGGTAACAAATATTGCTCAATTCCAATTGCTCATTCTACTACAATGAAGGAGGAGTATACTACAATAAGCACAGTTCTGGAAAAATTGAAGTATTTAGAACATAACTGGATGGTTTGTGTAGATCTTAAAATGATGAACTTCTTGCTTGGCCAGCAAATGGGATTCACCAAATATCAATGCTTTATATGTTTGTGGGATAGCAGGGCAAAAGATATGTACTGGACAAAGAAACAGTGGCCGTTGAGGGATGAATTTAAATTTGGAGAAAAAAATATTGTCAATAAGCCTCTCATTGATCGAAAAAGTGTTCTACTGCCACCATTACATATAAAGCTTGGCTTGATGAAGCAATTTGTTAAGGCACTGAACAAAGATGGTACCTGCTTTAATTCCTTAAGCAGATAGTTTCCAGAATTGAGCATGGACAAACTTAAAGCTGGAATTTTTGATGGACTTCAAATTAGAAAGTTAATAAACGATCCAAATTTTCTTGATTCCATGAACAAAACAGAGTCCACAGCCTGGTCATCATTTGTTTTAGTTGTGCAAAATTTTCTGGGTAACCTTAAAGCAGACAATTATTCTGAATTAGTTGGAAACATGCTGTCAAGATTTTGTGAACTTGGATGCAACACGAGCATAAAATTGCACTACCTCCATAACCATTTACATTTATTTCCGGAGAATCTTGGCGACTTTAGTGAGGAGCAAGGTGAAAGATTTCACCAAGATATAAAAACAATGGAAGAGAGATACCAGGGACTTTGGGATGCACACATGATGGCAGATTACTGTTGGACCCTTAAGCGTGACTGTCCGGGCATATCACATTCCAGGAAGTCCTCGAAAAGATCCTTTTTGCGTGTTGACTAATGTGGTGAAATTACCGTGATACAACGTTAAAATATCTCCAATTATAAAGATAATGGGTAAAATAACATGTAGGGATAAAAATATTGGCAAGATATGCCGCGGTTTCTTCACCTACGCCAGCGCTTTCTGCCGCCATTCAAACTAACTAGTTGGGACATGCAGACGAAACGGTACCCTTTTAGACGGGAAGATAACGGAGATAAAAGGAAAAAAATTATGACTGAGCACGTGTTTGAATCTAAAAGGCAAAAAGACGCAATTTGTAGTTTAAAGGAAAAATTGACGCCACTAGTTGACACAATGTAAGGAATTGGTAGAAAAAACGACTTTAGCTCTTGTTAGAAACAGTCGTATCTTGGACGTTTTACGGTACTTGGGTGTTTTATTTTAATATAGCGGCAAACGCGTGGACGAAGGTTCAAAAACAAATTTCAAAAACTAACCTTGAGAAAAGTAGGTTTTTCTTTAATAATAAAGTTATGAAAATAAAACCTAGCTAGTTTGATAGCCCATCTTGAGCAGTGAAATAATAGACTTTTAATTACACAGACGGACAGATAACACGGAAGATATTGACGAAAGACCGTATTGTTCCAATCAGACTAGCGAACCGTTTTTTGTACATACTTTCACTAAAGTTACTTTTTGACGCGTCCTTGAGCAAAACGCATAAAATCAAACTGCAATGAACTAGTGGGGAAAGTCGGAGGATAGTAGCTAAAAATAACTTAGTGGGGCAGGTTTGTGCAGTTTTTGCATGTAGTTAGTCCAAAAAACAAGTGTATTTTTGTGAAAAACCAAGTAGAGACAGACGGACCAACAGAAAATAATACACACTTGACTGAGATTTGACTGAAATTTGACTTTTGGTTTGAATATTTGAAAATAGTTAGAGGGGAAGTGATAAGGGTGGATTTAGGCGGACGTCAAATTACCACCCTATCGACACCAGGTATTAAAGTGCAAGATGTAGGTGTCTTCTCTGGTTTATGATGTTGCTGTGTATATTGTAGTAGAATAGTTCACAGAGTACAACACAGGCAACATGATGTGTAGAGTCATAGAAATGGTAACTTCGCTTTACGTTTTATACCATTTATTGCACGCCACAAAACAGTCATGATATATATGTCATCACCAACATAGTTCAACGAAGTACGCATTCAAAATAATATTAGCTGATAGTCATGTAGAATCCAATACTCAATATTCATCTTGTAAACAAATAGCTTCCGTATATTCGATATCATAAAGTTCTGGTTCGTGAAGCTGTATAAATAATATATAGCACAGATCTGGGTACCTAAAGTTCATACATATAAATTCTGCAACAGTGTCAGCTGCAGATCATCAATGTTCATAGATAATAATAAATACTCCGTTCCTGATGCTAGCAGATCAGATGTATACAATAAGTCCATTTATCGTCTGCACGTGAATAGCATACATGGAGTACAGGTCAACCCGACCTTTATAACATTCCTAAGTCTAACCATCTGACTTGGACGTGATCTCTGATATAACGAATCCTGGAACACAGACAATAGTCTTGTTGGTCTAGAGCGACCCATATATGTAACTAGTTCAGGTATAAAGATACCGGTGGCGAAATCCTAATCAAAGTACCTCTCCATTTTTGAATCACACAGGCGAGCAAAGAGCGACAAAAATGACGAACTTCTAGATGATAGCGTAAAGTTCAATACAAGAGGAATTACCGTTTTTCGAAATCAACCACTGAACATATGCCTCCAGGCAGGCTTGAATAACACTGGGAAATAGTCTAGTTAGCTAACTAACTCACAAAGACAATGTATTTCCCTCAGAAAAATCACAAGACGCAGATTTTTTTTTTTTAAAAACCTTTATTTGGTCAATATATTTACAACATTGATAGCATTTACAACAATTTAAAATAGTCATTTTAAAGGACATTATTTAAAGTTAATAAACCCGGTACAAACTAAATATTGCGAAACACAAAAACAATATTATTTAGTTAATATTACAAGACCAAAAAAGAGCAAAAGCAAATTATTACACAAAATCTAAAGTTAAATAACCCGGGTACAAATTAAAATTATTACATTATATAAGATAAACCTAATTGCGAACAAATCAATATTATTTAATAACTTTAAATATTACAATCTAAAAAAGAACAATATGCAAAAAATATTACACAAAATTTAAAGTTAAAAAGCTAAGCACAAATCAAAACTATTGCATAAACAAATTACAAAAAGTCCAGGTACAAATCAAATTATTTCAATATATAAAGATATACTAATTTCCGCAAACAATAAATCAATAGGGTTAAAAAAAATAAAAATAAAATAAAAAATAAAATAAAAAAAAAAAAAATTAAGGATACACATGATCACAACTGTTGGTGAGGGCATGGGAGTTACTAGGTGATTAATGGTACAACGACTTACAGTAACAATGACACTCTAACATGAGATAAATGGTATTTACATTGCACGATATTACAGAAAGAGTATTTACACTCAAAGCTACTTGCTTTGTATCACCAACAAGGGTCTAAGTTATAATTTAACACAAAAGGAATGTTTTAAATCTGTGTTGCTATGTCTTGTGTTATCTGTTCGTATATTTGTGTAAATATTTTACTGTCATAATGTCTACCGTCATACACGGCCCTATTCCTACATGTCCATACAAGGTACCTAAAGTCAGCTAACAATGTCAGTAGCTTAAGTTCTATTTGTCTCGTCATCTGTGGTAACGTGTTCATCATGACTGCTCTATATAAATTAAGTGTCTGTTGTGAGTGTGGGGCTATTAATTTCCTTAACTTGTTTAAGATGGGGACCACTGTCTTACATGTGTAAAATAAGTGGTCTTCTGTCTCTATAATGTTATCACTACACAGTTTACATTTTGGTGGCGCTTTGCCTGCTTTTTTTGCTGACTGCATGCCCGCAATAGGGGTTAAACTGTGTAGTAATCTGAAGGTGACTTCTTTTGCTTGTGGTTTAATGTCTATTGCGTGAATGTTTGTAAAACTCTGTGTGTAATCAGTTATAAAGAGGTTGTACCCTCTTCGTGTGTTTATAGATGTTTCCTGTGCTGCAACTAGAAGTTTGTATATAAGTTTGGTGTCTTGTTTTATTAAGTGTTTGTTCCCCTCTAAATTTTTCAGACATATTGCATAAAAAGGAGGTGGTGTCCCAAAAAAATGGGGTTGATTATTATTTAATTTACAAAAACTTGATAGCCTTAACCCAATATAATAGTGTGCCAGCGGGTATAGACCCGGGCTCTTTATAACTTCCCCTATATATTTAATTCTTAAAGCTTTAATTTTAGTATTTATGTCCTGTAGAGCTATCCCCCCTTTATTTTTAGGTTGTATTAAAGTAGCGTGTTTAATACTGTGCCAAGTGTTCCTAAAAATAAAGGCCCTAATTAGTTTATTTATTTCCTTTATAATCTTTTTAGGTACCATCTGTACGTTTGCTATGTATATTATTTTTGGCATAATAAAACAATTAACTATAATACTTCTTCCGAAAATGGTAGCCGTTTTATATTTGTAACTTTCTAGCATATTTTGGATTTTCTCTATCAATTTTGTCCATGTTTCTTTATTGGGGTCTTGAGGATTAAAAGAGAAGTTAATTCCGTAAATTTTAATTTTATTCACTACCGTTAATTGAAAAGGGAAATCTGACCTATTGCCCCATTTACCTATTCCCATTATGCTAGATTTTTGAATATTTAGTTTGGATTCGCTAGCGCGTCCAAACTCTGTGAAAACCTCTAAGATATTTTTTATAGAATCCTTTGTTGTTGGAAAGAATATCGTATCATCGGCGTAGGCCAGCAATTTTCTTTCCCCTGCACCGGGGACAAAAGTCCCCGTGATATTTGTGTCCTGTCTTATTCTTTCCAACACAGGTTCTAACGTTATTACATATAACAAGGGCGACAGAGGGCATCCTTGCCTAACACTTCTCGTTAATTTAAATGTTTTGGTTAAACTATGATTAATCAATATTTTACTTTCAGGTTTTTTATATAGGATTTTTATCCATGATCTAAAGTATTTCCCTATATTATTAGCTTTTAGACTCTTATGTAGGAAGGCATGTGATACTCTATCAAATGCCTTTTCCTGGTCTAAAGATAATATGGCACTCTGGCACTGCCTATCATGTGTGTATGTAATCAGGCCTCTAATGAAATGTGTATGTCTGCTAATGTTTCTACCCTGTACACTACATTGTTGATCTGAATGTATTATTTTGTGCATGTGTGGCTTAAGCTTCAGAGTTAGTGCCTTGGCTATGATTTTATAATCAACATTTAAAAGAGAAATGGCCGAAAATTCTTAATTGACTTTTTATCATTACTATTCTTGGGGATCAGGGTAATATATGACTGATTTAAACTTTCCGGGAGTTCCCCTTTTTGAAATGCATCTTCCAGCATTTTAATTAGAATGGGTCCTAAACAGGGGAAGAAAGCCCTGTAGAATTCTGCAGTTAACCCATCAGGTCCGGGTGCTTTATCTTTCTGAAAAGTACTAAGTGCCCTTGCAAATTATCTAAAGTTAGGGGTTGGTCTAGCCTTTCACTTTCCTCATCACTTAGACACTTTGTGTATTTTAGAAATTTGTCTTGCATGTTTGCATCACTTTCTTCTTTGGTATATAGCTGCTTGTAGTATTCGAAGAAAGCGTGACTAATATTGGTATTGTCTGTATGATGTTTTCCTTTCATGTCAATTATTTCGTGAATCTGTCTACTGCGCTGAATGTTTTGCTCTACTGCTAAATATTGCCTACTAGGGATTTCCTGCGTTATAGTGTGTAATTTTGTCCTAAGTAATGCTCCCTGGTAGGTATACTGTCTATATTGATCTAAACACTCTTCTAAAATTTGGATGTGAGGGTTCGTGTTGTCTAAACTTTTGGTTAAACTAATTTCTTCTTCTAAAATCCCCTCCTCTTTTTTAAACTTCTTGTGAATAAGTGTAGCCAAAATCTGCGTTCTATCTCTAATTGTGTTTTTAACATATCCCAATATTGTGCAATGTTATTATTGGGAATGTCTTGTGCGTAACCTTGTATCAGTTGTGTTATTTGTTCTGTGTAGTAAGTGTTTTTAAGGTTTCTGTTGTTAAATTTCCAATGTGGGGATCTCTTTACTTGTTTATGCGTGTGTCCCGTACTTAAAGATGTATAAACTGCGTGATGATCTGTGAATTTAAGAGTGTTTTTATATGGTATATTTTGTGTATGTTATAGTCACTAGTGGTGTAAATTCTATCTAATCTTGAAGCTAGTCTAAAATATGGGTTCGCCTTGTCATAATATGTAAAGGTTCGTTTGTTTGGTTCTACTTTTCTGTATACGTCTGAAAGGTCATGTTCGTCTAACATAGCCTGAACTTGTCGTACAAGTAAAGACTTTTCTCGTGTCTGCGCTCTCGTGAAGCCTCCAGACCGGTCAAGGTCGGATAGAATACAATTAAAATCCCCCCCCCCCTAACATTTTTTTAGTCCCCTTATAATTTTCCGTTAGGATGTCGTGTAAACCTTCATAAAACTTAAGTCTTTCAATTTTCGTCGCTGGAGCATAAATATTAATGAGTGTGTGTGTGTCATGTTTGTTGTGCTTGTTTTGTATTTGAATTATGACAATTCTGCCACAATTGTCTGTTCTATAATGTACTGTCTCCCAATCTTCATTGATTTGTAGGGTGGCTACACCGCTACCATGACTGGTGCCCAAGGCAAACCAGCCATGTTTAAGTCCTAACCTAGATACCATCTGACCGGCATGATAATCAGAAAAAATCCCCGTCTGTTGCAAAAACAGAAAATCGGGCTTATCTTTTTTAATCAGTTTAATTACATGGTCCAGCTTATTTCTCAAACCGTTGATATTGAGAGATATTATCACTAGACTGCATGACGGAGTGGTAAGCAGAAGTTGGCCACTCGCTATAAACTGTCTACTTGGCAAAGTGGCAGGGTGGTCACTTGCCATATCTAAACTATTTGACAAAACGGGGACTGAGTGCGGACCGTCTGTCTTTTTTGAATTACAAAGCAGAGTAGTGGTCTGGGGCTGGCTACCCGCTACTGGTGAAATACTCAACAAAGCACTAGTTGATGGTTTATCATGTGTTGTAAAGATTGTAGTAGGCAAAGTGATAAACTGGTCATTTATTACACATGGCTTGCCCAGCATAGCGGTGACCGTAGGCTGACCGCTTTCTGTTGTAACTAGGCCACTCGACACATTCATGTTTACATTGCTTGACGAGGCGGTGCATGGGGGCTGACCTGTTAACCTAGTTACATGACTGCCTGACGGAATAGTGACCTGGGGCTGACTATCCGTTCCGCACTGATAATTTAGGCTGGGCGCAGATGAGACTGCGTCGCCTAACACTCTCACCCCAGTAGGGGGGGGGGGGAGTTGACTGCTTAAATGAAACTGTGCGCATGTTAAAGTGTGTGTATTGTGGACAAGCTAACTATCAAAAAACTATTTACATAAACACTATTTACATAAACACAACTCTTAATAATACATTTTAACACCACTCCTAAACTATGGCTGTTGGCACACTTTACTGTAATAAGATACATTTTTATTTTTATTGACAGTTTCACTTGGGTCCACTTGAGGGGGCACATCTTCCCACGCACTGGTAGTCTATTGTTCAAGCTTCTAACAGGCTCAAAGGGGAGGGTAGCTTCGGGGTGCAGCTCAGGCGTGCCTTCACCTGCACCATTCGTCCTCACTCGTCTCACCTGCTTGAAGCCTGGAAGTAACTTCTTGCACTGGGCCCCAGTGCCGGGAAGAAAGACTTGTAGGTGTAGGCTCATTAGTCACTCACATCTTCAAACTCTTGCCCATCTATGTACAGGGTGGTCATCGACTCCATGGCCTCGTCTTCAGTCATGGTCGCCCAGTTACCGCTTGTACTGTCTTGTGTTAGAAGTGCCCCTGGCACTTCCGGATCCGGTCTAAAGGCCCCCGACACAAATGACTGAGTTGGTGATTTGTCAGGGCTATTTGGCTGGGATCTTCGCTCGTCAACAACAGGTGTCAACGCTGCCTCCTCATGACAGGACTCTTCTGCAGTCACCTTGGGTGATGGGGGGAGATCCTCCTTGCTCGGTGAGCGCTTGCTTGGAGAAGTACTATTATTTCGCTTCACCTCTTTGGGTTTGACAGGCCCTGTTGTCTGGCGCAAAAGTCTTTACCTATTCTTCTCTCCCTTCCTAGAGAGCACATCTATAAAGTCACCTTCCTTACTCGTACCTGCTTCAGGGCTCTCTGCTGAGTGGCTCTCAAGTGCATCGCTCTCTGACGCGAGGAACTCACTCCTCCTGTTCTGCTCAGCCGGCGTTTTGTTCCCGACTGCCTCTTCTTCTTTGGTCTGTTTGGCCTTAGTTGGGGCCGCCCGCCTTCTTGGGCACTGGCTAACCCAGTGCGTGTCCAATCCGCAAATAGCGCATTGGGTTCGTCTACCGGGTAGAGACACCCATACCTTCAATATTTTATCTTCTGCCGCCTTAAGGTGCACAAAGTGCGGTACTTGATGTTCTGTTGGCCGGTATAGGAAGATCCATTTGTCGTGGGCATTTTTAATTCTGCTCACCTCCACATCTTTGTCGCCCGACACTTCGGCCGCTATTCTCCTCACCGCTTCTGGCTTTATGGTGGGGGGCATTCAGTTCAGTGTCCCTTTGGACTTCTCTTTATCCAGATGCTCTACATAGATGCTCATCTGGGGGTTGGTCCACTCGAACCTCTTGCCATGCAGCCCTTGGTAATGTTTTATTTGTGCCGCCGCTGTCAGAGTGGCGTACCATCTGTAGGGCCCTTCAAAACGATACAAAGTGGCTATGCCACTCATTCCGACACCAGCCGGTCCTGCTATAATGCTAGATATCAGGGAGTATGATGCCCTGTTGGCCTGCGGCCCAGTAATGGTAATAACCAGTGTTCCTGGCCTATGGAGCATACCTCCTTCTAGATCTTCTTCTGCATTGATCATTATCACAGGCACAAAGGGTGCGGACATTCTTATATCTCTTTTCTTGGTAATAAAACCAAATTAAGCACGAAACTAAAGTCACAAAAGCTAGCTTAAGCCGAAACCTAAGCTAACCACCACAAAAGTCCAGGAAAAAAAACCAAAGTCCAAGAATCTAACTGAGCACAAAATCACAAGACGCAGATTGCGTCCGCTCGCTGCTCAGACCATTTCTTAACTCCCCGAGCTGGGCGGAAACCACAATCGAACTCTCAAAGTCTAGACATGCGCAGAACGCATCTACCTGAGTATCAATTCACACAAGACGATTCTAAGAACATACGAGATAAAAGACATACACTATCGCTCCTTTTATGGTCATGAACAGAAAACCTTAAGACAGGTTTCAGACATCTACAACAGTTGACTGATACTACCAAATAAGGAGATATGGTCACGCTTCGTTCAAGAAATTATAGACCGAACGTGTCTCGACACAAGAGGAGGTAAACTCATAAAAAAATAGTAGTCTCAAAATCTCGAGTTATGTCGCTTTGACTGTAAAATAATATAATACACATTTCAGTCAAAAAAATGATCATACAAAGACTTTTTACGACAAAATGATTATACAAAGACTTTGGGGAAAAAATGATCTGTGCGTAACAGGAAGTCCGTTGATTGGACAGAAATTTTCATATTATTGAGAAAGAAACGCACATTTGTGCAATTTTAAAGAAGACTGTCCATTAACACAGTTCTTGACTGCTAGTGGTGAATTCCCGGAATAAATAAATAAAATTCAGTGGGACGCCATAATCTAGCCAGCAGCTCAGCTGAGTTTTGCTAGTCCTAAGTAACTGTGTTCTCAATTCTGAATCGTGGTAAGGAAAAAAAGCATTTATCTTGTTTATTTTAATATTTTGAGTGATTGATACTGCCATATCATGAAAATGATTACGACAAGTAAGTGCCTGCTCTAGGTCCCCAGCAGCAGTCCAGGGTCTAGAGACAAACAAAAAATTTATGGACGCCTAACTAAGACTATGGAAGGCGGATTTATCATTGACATCAGTGGGAACATATCACCCACCTTATTGAATGAAAGAGGAAATTATTGAACATATTTTGGATGCAATGCAGTCTTGGGAAACTGGTACTATTTGATAACAACTGGGTAAGATGTGCTAAGTTGGTCAGAGAGATCTGACCCAATCTATGTACTGTTGTTTTGTGGTGTTGTGTGTAAGAGTGGCGCAGTAAATAGAGTACTGACACATGGCACAAATTTTGTTTCAGAGTTTCTGATCTGGCACTACGATTGTGTCAGATGCTTTTGTAGAAGTACAAAAGCGGGTGTCTGTGCAGCCTAACATTTACTCCAGCTACTGAAAGGAGTGGGCCACAAGAATTCGGTACTACATCGTCACAGGCCAGATAAGTGCAAACCTGGCCTGCTGGAGTTTCAAAAACTATTTCCACCATCAATAAAGAAAGAAATCTGGTTAAATAAACATTAACAACAGTCCCTATGTCAAGGACAATGAACTTTGTAGCCATAGATTGGGCATGATGACGCCACCCCAACTAAACATCCAGTGCTAGTTTTTCCCAAGACACTGTAGATATTAGTAAGATTAACTATTGTAATAATATACCTATGTACAAAAATTACACTTGATTATGCAATATATATATGCATTTCATTGAAAATTACCTATCATTTCATAAGTTCTGACCAAAAGAAACAATTGGTTCAGGACTAATAAATTTAAAAAAATTGTCAAACTTAAACTATAACAGCCAGAGTTAGTTCAGTGAATTATAGAGTTATAGTATTATTAGACTTAGAATTTACATGTGTGTGTCTGTGTAATTTATTACCTACACATTACATTTTAGTACCCTAGACTTTTAACGTAGCTAACATTCATAATAGGAGAATAGGTCTGTTTGAGGTCGTAAGTGGTAGCAGAAAGGCCTTCTGTAATTCACATAAACTTTTATCTCAGGAGCCTTCACAGCTGACCTCATCCAGTACACTAGGTAACATAACAACCATATAATAACATCAAAAACCACTACAAATATTGGGGTCTTGTCCGGGGATTAAGTTATCAAAGATATTAGGGTCTCCTGGTTTGGGAATTAAACTAGTGGGGACAGAGTTGTATAAATTTAAAAGTGTCCCTTAAACTAAAAAGTGGAAAATAAAAGTTGATGAATCTTCACAGCCAGTGGTAATTAATTAATTAGTTAATATATTACCTTAGTAAATATATACTTGGAATTACCTTAGTCATTGTTAAATTTTGTGTTAGAGTATGGCAGATCTAGCAAAATTTAGATCAGCTGCTGTGCTGACGGCGAAGGAGATGAATATGGAGGGTCAAGTTTTAATTCAGTATTTAACTTCAGAATGTGACAAGTATATTGAAAGGGAAGATAGGAGGTTAGCTGAAGAGAAGAGGTTACAAATTGAGGCTGATAAAGAACTTAAGAGGCTGCAGATTGAGGCTGACAAAGAGGCAAAGGCATTGGAGGCGGATAGGGAGATTAAAAGGCTCCAATTAGAGACAGAAGAAAAACGGCATCAAAGGGAGGCAGAAGAAAAGAGATTGACTGCCGAAAGGGAAGCAGAAGATAGAAGATTGCAAAGGGAGCACGAATTACGACTAAGGGAGCTGGAATTACAAGGCCATGCTCCTGAAAATGGTGCCAGCCCCTTTCCCTCAGATGCCACGCCTAGTCAGGGAGCCTCAACCTCAGCTATGGGGTTTCATTTAGACCATTTTGTTGAGAAAGACGATGACATCGAGGTGTACCTCAGTAGATTCGAACTATTAGCTACTACGTATGGGTTAGAAAAAGAGAGGTGGAGTCTTAAGTTATCTCAAGGGCTTAGAGGTACTTCTTATGAAGTTTTCGCTAAGATGCATAGAGACGACCAAGACAATTATGACATGCTAAAGCAGACTTTGTTATTGAGATATGAAAAGAATGGTGAATTTTATCGTAAGAAGTTTAGAAATGCCAAACTGTTGTCTGGGGAGACATACCACCAATTCTCTGCCAGACTGGAAACCTATTTGGAGAAATGGACTGCTCTGGGGAAGACCTAAGATCTTAAAGAGATGATCATGATAGAGCAATTAAGGGAGTCCATGGCTCCAGACCTGAGAAAATTTCTCATGGAACAAGGTGCAGAGAGGTTGGGGGAGGTTTTAAATGTCGCTGAGAGGTATCAGGCAGCCCAGGCAGAGGTAAGTGGCACTAAAAAGAAGCATGTAGAAAATTTTAAAGCTCCACAGCAATTTAGTAAATTTGATACCAGAGAACAAGGTAATAAAGGCAGGACAAACTTTGATAGGCCACGAAATGATTATCGTGATAGAAACTCACAGTTCAATGACCAAAAATATAATGAAAGAAAACCGTTTAACCAAGGAAAGAGATGGTGCAAATGGTGTAAGAAAGACAACCATAACACCGAATTTTGTAAAAGGAAACCTTCAAACATTGCTGCAATTAAATCGGGGAAACAAAGATTAAAGGTTAATCCTAATGGACAGCAGGAACCTTATCACCCCCCAGTTTGTGAGGATGTTATTTGTAATGAGGTCACCATAAGGTGCCTATATGATACAGGTTTGGATTATGATTCAGTTGTGAAGTCTAGCCTAGTGGACCCAAGTCAGTATACCACCGAAACTGGAAATACAAGGGGCGACTAAGGACATACCACTCATGACACTTCCCATCGCAAGGATAACGGTGAAAACTCGCTATGTGGAAGGAGAAATCAGAGCAGCAGTGATAGATGAACCAATCTACCCTCTGATGTTGGGGTGTAGATACGTCTTCTTGGGGAATCCCGAGAGACCTGTGATCATGGCGACAGTGCAGACCAGGTCACAGAAAAAGGAGGAAGAAGGTGAACCTATAAATGCTCATCCAGAAGAGATGAGGAAGGCGCAGGCTGAGGATAGGACACTCAAGCCATGTTTTAAGAAATTGCCCAAATGCCACACACCTCCAAGAAGGGAGAGTACTTTATGAAGAACAAATTATTATACAGGAAGGCCGGAACTGGAACAAATGGTCACAACCAGCTGGTTCTTCCCACTTCATATAGGGATAAAGTGATGGAACTAGGGCATGCGATTCCCTTCAGTGGTCACATGGGGATCAGCGCCACAGGACAGCGTATAGCTTGTCATTACTTCTGGCCAGGGATAACGGATGATATAAAAAGATATGTCAAATCCTGTCCAGAATGTCAAAGGGTAGCTCCAAAGCATTGGACTGCTCCTGCAACTCTAGGGGAAATGCCCATAGTGGGAACACCTTTTGAGAGGGTTGCAGTGGATATTGTGGGACCTCTCACTCGGACCAAGAGGAGGAACAGTTATATCCTTACTCTGGTGGACACTTGTTCTATGTGGGGAGAGGCGGTAGCCCTGCCATCAATTGATTCGAAACATGTAGCAGAGGCACTACTTACAATATTCACAAGATTAGGATTCCCGCATCAAATCTTGACTGATAATGGCTCACAGTTCAAGGGGAAACTAACGGAAGAAGTTTTAAAGCTATTTCAAGCCACACACTTTCATTGTAGTCCGTACCATCTGTAGCGGGAGGTTATTTAAAATTATTTATTATGTAAGAGTATGCCAGTAAAGAGTTCTGACCTTACAAGTAATACCCCAGTCTTAGAAATAAGCACTGGTGTATTGTTATCATAACAATAGTCAGACTGTGAAAACCCTGGCCCAGTTGGTAAGAAGTAGTACCAGGATTTAAGGTGTCTCCTCCCTGTGACTATCTTATGATTACTTTATTCTAGGGGATAAGTAAAATGTACATTCACTGAACCCACAAAATGGAAGAAGTGAATAAATCCTCAGGTACAGTTAAAACAGTTTAATAATTACACTAATATTCTATTTCTGCTAGTTGGAAAAGAGCATACACATATATATATATATAAGTATTCACACAATTACTATTATTGTCTGTTTAGACTTCAAGATCTAAAATAATAAAGTTACTGAAATCACTGTTATTAGTCCTTTGAATTTAAGGATAACTGTCATCAGTTGACTGAGTTTCTGTATGGTTACTTATTGTTTTCAACTATTGGCTGTTTCACATGTATAGGTGGTCAGTGTCAAACATGACACTTATCTTTCCAACTTGATACTGCTGAAACTGTCCTTTGCTGATATCAGACTTGGTAGGCCCAACAGTAGGGATGCAAATGACCAGTTGAAGTTCACTCTTTGGGGTCCTGCACTTTTGTGGGATTGCCTCGGATGAACTACACCGGCTTCTGATACTGGACAGTCTGGTTTGAGTTATTTCATGGAACCTGCAACATATCAGCCTTGGCTAGTATCTGGCTAGACTTGTAGCTGACTAGCACAGATGTCAGACCAGTCAGTCATCAGATGTCACCGTTATACAATCATAGTAAGTAAGGACATCATTTCAGTGATATAGCATTAATATTAACATTTCAATTAAGTGTAACTGACTAGCACATAAGTCAGACAAGTCAGTCATCAGGTGTCAAAGTTATACAGTCATAGCAAGTAACATCAATTCAATGATATAGAATTAATATTAACATATCAGTAATAAACATCATCTGGTTTATTCCGCTCCTATACATCCCTTCATATTCTATAACTTGATCCTTCCAAATCATATCAAGTACGAATTCAAATACTGATGCTATTCTTAGCATCTACACAAAATTAATACATAAATAAAGAAAGTGAGTGGCCACGTGATCAGGTTGCTTTCTACTGAAACTGGCTGTAGAACACTCCAGTTTACCAGCTGTAAATGGGTACAAAGTTGTGCGCTCGAACTAGGGAAGGCAAAGGCAGCGAGGAAGGGGACTAGTCACCTTAACCTCGTAAACGGGGATCTTCCATGATGAAGTTTCTAACACTTCATTTCCCTATGACAATCTCTGCCATGGGACTGCCTTTATCTTCGTAAGCGATAAAGCAATATGATAAATATATCTTCATTAGGCTGTGGGGCTATTTGTGATTAATTTTTGTACAAGCAACAATCATCCACAATGCACATGTTTAGATCATACAATACATTATATCAATGACTATTATACAGGCATATTTTGTGAATTCTATATGAACCTGAAATAACAAATATTATACACGGTAGTTATCATAATTTCGCTTACCCTCAGACTTCAGATACTGGACTTAAAAATGTTTCTGGCGATCCGCTCACAATTCATGGGTCGTGGCGAAACTCTGCCTCCAGTCTGTCTCAAACCTACTTCGTTGTGTATCCCTCCAGTTTTACCGATACGCTTTAAATACGTATAGCGCGGACGTATCGGAGAGTACCGACGTCACAGCTAAACCTAGGCCTGAGAAATCCTTCCCGAACATTGATTTCAGCCGATCTGTGCGTCGACTGAAATTTTGCCTTTATCATTCTCGGCATATATAATATCCATATTGTTCCATCTTATCTAGTTTTATACAGCTGATAAAACTCTATCTTCCTATCCATGTAAATTCCCAAACTGTTATTTGTTGATTTTAATATTTAGAACAGAAGTGGGTTACACGCTTTTAGCGTAACTGTGGGCAGCCGAAATACGCATATATCTCCGTAAATGAGAACTTCCTACCGTTCCTTCTTATATGCAGTTATACACAATCCTTCCCTGTACTGAAATGTAAAATCCTTTTCATACGGATTCCCTTCTGCTTTTATTATCGTTGGCGATTTCCTCTGTCTGATACACATTTCGCTGATACGCCGCCATTTTGAAAGCGGTCAATCGATCGTTGACAGGTTTATAAATCTAACTGAACCCGTTTGCAATGACTTGAAACCAATTTTGCGACATAGCTCCCCCATATTTTAAGCTGGATGATATCTAGCTTAACTATTGGGTACAAGACAATTGCAAATCGACCATTCCGAGGTTAGTTTTCCTTCCTTCTATCCTCCTCAAGCTCTGTGGGATGGCGACTTAGAAAATCTGCGCCCACATTCTGTTTTCCCGGAATATATTCAATAGTGAAGGAATATGGCTGAATCAATAATGACCATCTTAGTAAGCGAGTATTTGCATGACGTGATGAGGCCAAAAATGACAGGGGTTGATGATCGCACTGGACTACAAATGGTTTGCCATACAAATAGGGTTGAAACTTATTGATGGCTCACACCAATGCTAAACATTCCCTCTCTATAGTAGAGTATCTCTTTTCTGCCGCGTTCAACTTGCGGCTGGCATAAGCAACAGGAAACAGTTCCTTATTCTGGGTCTGAGATTTTTGCAAAAGCGCGGCCCCAATTCCTACATTGCTTGCATCAGTCCGTACTATAAACTCTTGCGTCAGATCTGGTAACTTCAGAATAGGCCTACTAGTGAGTCTATGCTTCAATTCTGAATATGCATGCTCACACTCTGCCGTCCACTTTATTGTGTCAGGTTTTCCTTTCTTTGTCAGATCCGTCAAAGGTGCACATAAGGTGTTGAAGTCTTTGAGGTACTTTTGATAGAATCCTCCTAAGGATACGAACGACCTCACATCCTTTTTTGTCTGTGGTCTAGGTGCATTCCTTAACTTTTCTATATTTTTGGGATCAGGAGACATGTTTCCATGACAAAATTGTATGTCCCAAAAATTCTAATTCCTGACATCCGATTACACACTTTGTTGGACGAGCAGTCAAACCTGCCTCTCTGAGTCTACCCAGTAACATTGATAGAGAATGTAGATGATCCTCAAATGTTTCCGTGGCTATGAGAATGTCATCCATAAAGTTGGTGATGTTAGAGTTGTTCAAGGGTTCCAGCAATTTCCTCATCATCCTTGAAAATACGCTTGGTGCGTTTTTCAACCCGAATGGTAGTACATTAAATTCGTAGTGACCATCCGAAGTGCTAAAAGCCAGCATGTGTCGGAACTCGGGTTTGACAGGAATCTGGTAATATCCCTTACTTAAATCGACCTTAGAGAAATATTTCGCTGTACTTAGCGTCGAGAACAGCTGATTGGTATCCGGTAATGGATCAGCTTGGGTTTCAGTGATCGCATTCAATTTCCGGTAATCGATACAGAGTCTGTGTTCTCCACTTGGTTTTCTCAACAGTACAACACTTGAACTGTAAGGTGATTCTGACTTGGAAATGATTTGTTCTTGCAACAGATAATCAATTTCCTCCTTCAATGCGTGTGCCTTGGCATATGGTATAGGGTAGGTCTTCATGCAGATAGGTGTTGGATCGATGACCTTCATATCATATGTCAATAAGTTGGTGCATTCTGGTTTATCAGTTAACACATCTGCATGTGTTTTTAAAACTTCTTTAACTTGCTTCCTCTGTTCCTGAGTTAACTGAGTACTAATTTTGACTTGTTCATATGTCTCAGTCGGTCTTAATGGATACTCTATTGAGGTAAGTGGTTCATGCTTCATTTCGGTTGCAATGGCCAGAGTCATCATATGAGCTACCTCCGTTGATGTCCTGTCATAATATTTCTTTAACAGATTAACATGGTACACCCTTTCTTTGCCCTTCTTGTCAATTTTGTAATTAGTCCTTGATATTTTCTCTAGCACGTTATATAGACCCTGCCAACCAACCTGCAGCTTGTTGTGACTGCTGGGCAATAGAAGAAGCACTTTTTCTCCAACCGCAAGTTCCCTATCCTTTGCTTTCTTGTTATAGTATTCAGTATGTTTCTTTCTGGCTCTGCGAAGATTGTCATTAGCCAATTTCCAGCCCATTTTCAGTCGAGTGGTCAACTCATTTACATACTGAATTGATGAGGTGACACTTTCCTCTGCCTTCTCATCTGTCCAAGTCCGCAGCAATGCTTCCAGTGGACCTTTTTATAGGCCGACCAAACAACAATGTGGCCGGTGCCATTCCTGTGGAATTGTGTGGGACTTCCCGGTATGCGAATAATGCAGCGGGTAAGTATATCATCCCATGTTTCAGGTTTTTCACTTGCCAGCTTCCTGAGAATAGAAATGAGCGTACCGTTGAACCGCTCGACTTGACCATTTCCTTGTGGGTGATAAGGAGAGCAATGATAATGTCTGGCTTGAAAAATCCTGAACACTTCTTGGGTTAGCTTTCCCTTGAACTGGGAACCATTGTCCGTCAATATTTGATGTGGAAAGCCTAACCGGGGATGAAAATATTGTCAACAATGCCTCTGCCACGGTTTCTTAGACCTATAGATGCCATGCTTTCTGCCGCCATTCAAACTAACTAGTTGGGACATGCAGACGAAACGGTACCCTTTTAGACGGGAAGATAACGGAGATAAAAGGAAAAAATTATGACTGAACACGTGTTTGAATCTAAAAGGCAAAAAGACGCAATTTGTAGTTTAAAGGAAAAATTCACGCCACTAGTTGACACAATGTAAGGAATTGGTAGAAAAAACGACTTTAGCTCTTGTTAGAAACAGTCGTATCTTGGACGTTTTACGGTACTTGAGTGTTTTATTTTAATATAGCGGCAAACGCGTGGACGAAGGTTCAAAAACAAATTTCAAAAACTAACCTTGAGAAAAGTAGGTTTTTCTTTAATAATAAAGTTATGAAAATAAAACCTAGCTAGTTTGATAGCCCATCTTGAGCAGAGAAATAATATACTTTTAATTACACAGACGGACAGATAACACGGAAGATATTGACGAAAGACCGTATTGTTCCAATCAGACTAGCGAACAGTTTTTTGTACATACTTTCACTAAAGTTACTTTTTGACGCGTCCTTGAGAAACACGCATAAAATCAAACTGCAATGAACTAGAGGGGAAAGTCGGAGGATAGTAGCTAAAAATAACTTAGTGGGGCAGGTTTGTGCAGTTTTTGCATGTAGTTAGTCCAAAAAACAAGTGTATTTTTGTGAAAAACCAAGTAGAGACAGACGGACCAACAGAAAATAATACACACTTGACTGAGATTTGACTGAAATTTGACTTTTGGTTTGAATATTTGAAAAAAGTTAGAGGGGAAGTCCGTTGATTGGACAGAAGTTTTCATATTATTGAGAAAGAGACGCACATTTGTGCCATTTTAAAGAAGACTGTCCATTAACACAGTTCTTGACTGCTAGTGGTGAATTCCCGGAATAAATAAATAAAATTCAGTGGGACGCCATAATCTAGCCAGCAGCTCAGCTGGGTTTTGCTAGTCCTAAGTAACTGTGTTCTCAATTCTGAATTGTGGTAAGGAAAAAAAGCATTTCTCTTGTTTATTTTAATATTTTGAGTGATTGATACTGCCATATCATGAAAATGATTACGACAAGTAAGTGCCTGCTCTAGGTCCCCAGCAGCAGTCCAGGGCCTAGAGACAAACAAATAATATATGAAAACCTATCTAAGACTATGGAAGGCGGATCTATTATTGACATCAGTGGGAACATATCACCCACCTTATTGAATGGAAGAGGAAATTATTGAACATATTTTGGATGCAATGCAGTCTTGGGAAACTGGTACTATTTGATAACAACTGGGTAAGATGTGCTAAGTTGGTCAGAGAGATCTGACCCAATCTATGTACTGTTGTTTTGTGGTCTTGTGTGTAAGAGTGGCGCAGTAAATAGAGTACTGACACATGGCACAAATTTTGTTTCAGAGTTTCTGATCTGGCACTACGATTGTGTCAGATGCTTTTGTAGAAGTACAAAAGCGGGTGTCTGTGCAGCCTAACATTTACTCCAGCTACTGAAAGGAGTGGGCCACAAGAATTCCGTACTACATCGTCACAGGCCAGATAAGTGCAAACCTGGCCTGCTGGAGATTCATAAACTATTTCCACCATCAATAAGGAAATAAATCTGGTTAAATAAACATTAACAACAGTCCCTATGTCAAGGACAATGAACTTTGTAGCCATAAATTGGGCATGATGACGCCACCCCAACTAAACATCCAGTGCTAGTTTTTCCCAAGACACTGTAGATATTAGTAAGATTAACTATTGTAATAATATACCTATGTACAAAAATTACACTTGATTATGCAATATATATATGCATTTCATTGAAAATTACCTATCATTTCATAAGTTCTGACCAAAAGAAACAATTGGTTCAGGACTAATAAATTTAAAAAATTGTCAAACTTAAACTATAACAGCCAGAGTTAGTTCAGTGAATTATAGAGTTATAGTATTATTAGACTTAGAATTTACATGTGTGTGTCTGTGTAATTTATTACCTACACATTACATTTCAGTACCCTAGACTTTTAACGTAGCTAACATTCATAATAGGAGAATAGGTCTGTTTGAGGTCGTAAGTGGTAGCAGAAAGGCCTTCTGTAATTCACATAAACTTTTATCTCAGGAGCCTTCACAGCTGACCTCATCCAGTACACTAGGTAACATAACAACCATACAATAACATCAAAAACCACTACAACTAAACAAGTGCTAGTGATAAAGTTTTATTACATTTTTGGTAATATATGCACAGTAATTACATATAATATGAATGCAGACTAAATTCAAAATGCCACTGATAGCACGTAACTCTAGGATTGTACATAACAATTGCCCTACTAATATGGTCCTTCTTAGTTATCTCAAAAACTAGAGCTGATAGAAAAAATCTGATTACATTTTTGGAATCAGCAACCCAAAATTACTAACGAACAGCTATACAATTTAAGGCACCAAAATGTGTGTATACCAGTGTAATCATTTCAATTAGAATGACCACAATGATTTTATTTAGAAGTGCTCCGTTTTTCTATCACGACCATCAAAATTTGCCAAGTGATAATATTTGACTACATCATTCCATTTAGGTTTCCACAGCTTGTGATAGTTCTACCTTGTATTATCAGTTTGACAACTTAGATGGGTTGAACTTGCTGCATTAAAACCAATGATCCTATCCCGACATGAAAAAAAAAAGTTAGAACAATCTTTTGTGTCAACTTGTTTACCCTAGTAGTGTAAAGGTCAAGGTACTCCCATAGCATATACTGCCGCAGGGGAGTGAAGTGTTAGAGACTTCACTATACTAGGTCCAGCATTGAGAGGTGGGGGTGACAAGTTCCCTTCCTCGCTGCCTTTTCCTTCCACAACTCAAGAGCAAAGTCAAGTACCCATTTACAGCTAGGTAGACTGGAGCGTGTCGACACCGTAAACCGGCACCTATGCCGCGATAGACCAGCGCATTAAGCACTCTCTCAATCTGACGCTCATAGCCGTGTACATCTTCATAATATTCCTTCGTGGTGCTTACAGAGAATGACGCTACCACTACACCTGATTCCACTGAAAGCCTTCACCAAGTAGCCACACGCTCTTGTAGTGGTCATTTTTGTGGCTACTTGTTATACATTGTGAGGTTGCCAGCCTCATACTTTTCTTTTTTTTAACTTTTATTTGCATTTTTCTTCAATTTACAAAATTGAATTCACGGAAAGTACATTTTAAAATTACATATAAACAATTGTGCGTACTCACACTTTCATTTGCACAACAAAATTCTAAAGATCAAAAAGGGTTAATATTGGTTTAAAGTTGATCATGCCTTAACTGAGGTAATTATTTTTTTAAAATAGGATTTATTCAGCTTATTTAATGTTATAAAATATAATACAATCCATTTGACAAGTCATGTACAAAAAAGAAAATGAATTTCTAACTGGACTGCTAGAGGCTGGAAATATTCTTGACTAAATATGATGGAAATAAACATTACTCTAAGTCTTGCCACACACAAATATTTTCATACATCAATTTCACACATGAACAAATTTCAATTTACCAACCGTTCATAAGAATGTGCATCTAATTTGTATTTTTCGACAGTATGACAAAAATGAATATTTCGTAGACATGTAAATGATTGACAACTGCTTACACACACAAGCCAACTCGCATATTCTTAAAACCCAAAGTCAATACGAACAATTTCATACGCAGGAACAATTTCAAATATCAAAGGTTCACAGCACAAGATTTCAAGTGATTTTTTAGTAATTTGATAGCCAATGGACATTTTTTTTTCTATGACACTTAACACTCTTAACAATAATTTAAACAGGTCATAATGTGTCTTTTACTTAGAAGAAACACTGGTTTTCAAGCTTCCGTAACAACGTCATATAAAAGTTACCAAGAGAATAAGTCACTGACAAATACTATATACCTCCCAAATGATTTTTACTTAAATTTTTTTTTTTTTAAATACCCCTTGTGGGGCGTAAAGTGAGGTCTATGACTTAATTGTGTAAAATTTGTTTGATCTCGCACACTTTGATTTTATCCACAAAGATTTGATACCAGTACATTATATGTAAATTTTTTTTTTTAAATGTAAAACTTTTGCCTCGTTTTGGCGAGGCGCGTCCTGTTCAACCTAGTCGGTTATATTACGGCGCATGTCCAAATATAAAAAAAACCCTTTTTTTTTTCCCTCGCATGAAGTCGCATTTAACTCGCATGAGTCGCATTGGAACACGCCCAACACAAACGCATGTCCCAACACAAAAAGACCCAATGACAAACAAGTGTCACTGTAACGATCCTCTATGTTTTCACACGTAAGTGTCACTGTACTGATCTTTTGTGCCGGGCACATGGTTATATTAGGGCGCATGTCCAAATATAAAAGACCCATAGGTCTGAAGTAAACAGTACTCAATAGTAGCATGCATTTACAGTACATTATTATATGTAATAAGCAAGAATTTAAAAATTATTGTTTCCCAGCGCGCACAATGCATGTAGGCAATCTATTTGGTTGTCATGTTCCAGTACTAAAAAATTTTGTTCCTTTCTGCTTGGTCACTGTTATTAAATTACTTGTTTCTTGAGCAAAGAGAAGATTTAATATTTATCTAAAATTTACATGCTTTTACTTTATATGTTTTTATTTGCTCATTAAGGTATTTCAATTTAAGTTTATTTGTTTGTTGTGTCCCTTTACTCATTTAGCTTTCATCAATTTGCCACATTGGTAATTTGTTTCTATTCTATTACTTCCCTTTAATTTTACTTCACCATGTTGATGTTTGTGGATTAGTTTCATCAAGATGGGGTAGAAGGCACATGCCGAGAAGAAGACACTGGTGATGGATAGATCACACATCGAGTAAACCTGTTGATAGCAATACAAGGCAGTCCTTATTCTGGAGTCTCCATGGTAAGAATGGTAGGAGACGGGGAAAAACATGGAAACGAGAACTGGAGATAGAAATGAAAGGCATGAGAAAGACGACAATGAAAGTCCTGCGGCTAATGGGACACGGGACAGGAGAGACTTGATGTGAGTTTGTTGAATGCCTCCTAGAAAGCTTAACGGTAATGAATGACGCGAATTACCTTTACTCGACGTTCTCAGTCCTCAATGCTATTTCTCATCATCATCAGTTGCCATCTCCACAACGAAGGTTGGCTGTAATGGATCTTCAACGTCTTCTGTCTCTTGTCTTGATGGTGCACTCTGATAGACTCTTTCCTGTCCATCTCTTGATGTTGTCTTCCCACTTATAGCGCTGTCTTCCCCTTGCACGTTTGCCTTCAACTCTCCCTTCTGTTATGGTCTTCTGTAAGGTGTTATGCCTTTTTATGTGGCCAAAGTATTTTAGCTGCCGAACTTTGACCTCCCTCATTAGTTCTCTTTTCATACCTAGATTTTCTAGGACCTCCTTATTTGTTTTCATCTCTTTCCATGAGATACGCCCCATTCTTCTATATATCCACATTTCAAGAGCCTCAATTCTTTCTTCCAACTGCTTATTCATCGTCCATGTTTCTGCACTATACAGAAATGCAGAATATATATAACACTTTATGATTCTCAGTTTTAATTTGTGAGATAACTGTTTGGATGTCAGTATATGTTTCATGTTGTTGAATGTAGCTTTGGCCATTCCTATTCTCTTCTTGATTTCTGTTTCACATCTGCCATCTTCTGTTATTATATGACCGAGATATACGTAGCTCTTGACTTGTTCCAGGATTTCCCCATTTACGCTTATCTTTAATGTGGGTTTATCGTCTGTTTTGCTAATTATCATAGTTTTTGTTTTCTCAATATTAATGTCGAGTCCATATTCATGACTTATACAGTTCACTTGCTTCACTAGTTCTTCTAACTCCTGTTCGCTTTCAGCTAACAACACAGTATCATCTGCATATCTAAGGTTGTTTATTGACCTTCCACTGATGTTCAGTCCTGGTATTTCCTGTATCTGTTTGAAAATTTTTTCGGTGTATAAATTAAATAGGCAGGGGGACAGCACACAACCTTGTCTGACACCTCTTTTTATGTCTATGTATGGTGAATAATTCCTTCCAGATCTTACTGTGGCAGTTTGCTCCCAATAAAGGTTAATAAGTATTCTTATATCTTTTCCATCAATACCTATGTCTTCGAGGCATTCAATTATTTTCTCATGATGTACTCTGTCAAAAGCCTTCTTATAGTCCATGAAGCACATATACATACTTTTTTGGACCTCTGTATATTTTTCTGCTAATATTCTTAGGCAAAATATTGCCTCTCTTGTTCCACTGTTCCGTCTAAAACCAAACTGTTCTTCCGGGATTTCGCTGTCTACTTTACTTTTTATTCTTTCCTGTATGATTTTGAGCAGTATCTTAATTGCATGACTCATCAGGCTGATTGTTCTGAAGTCTGAACATTCTGTTGCATTTGGTTTTTTGGGCAATGTTATAAAAACTGATGTCTTCATGTCGTGTGGTATATATCCTGTATTGTATACATCGTTGCATATTTCTGTGATTGTATCTATACCAAAGCTCTCCAGAGCTTCTATCATTTCAATTTTTATGTTATCCATGCCTGCTGATTTTCCTTTTTGTATCATATGAATGGCATTCTCTACTTCTGATCTGAGAATGTTTGGGCCTTCATTAGAATCTGGTGATGGTTTTTTACCTCTGTTGTCCTCGAATAATTCTTTTACGTATTCTGCCCATCTGTTTGATATGTCTTTCTCATCAAGTAATATTACACCATTTTTGTTCTTGATACAGCTTCCTCCTTGTGCAAACCGTGACCGATTTGATAATTTCTTTATTTCTTCATGCATATCTCTTGTCCAGTGCTTTGCTTCCAAGTCTTCTATTTCCTTGCATTTTGTTTCTATCCACCGTTCTTTTGCTTCTCTACACATAGTACGTATGTCATTGTCTATTGTTTTATATTCTGGAGTGTTTTTTGCTTTCTTTCTTTCGGCCATTTTAATCAAGATGTCATCTGTCATCCAAATTTGATTTTTCTTAGACTCCTTTTTAGGTAAATTTGCATTTGCTGATTGTATGCTTGTTTTTAAGCATTCCCATTTTGCGGTTGCTTTTTCTTCTGGGTTTTCTCTTCTTACTGCTCCATGCTTTCTGTCAATAACTGTTGATATTTATTTTTGACGTCGATTAAATATTTCTGTTTTATATCTGGTTGTTTCAGCGCTGATATTTCTATCTGGGGTTCCTCCTGTCTTCTGTTTCCTGCTCTTTTCAGCTTTATATTTACTTTGATGACGACTGGATTGTGATCTGAATTTATGTCGGCGCCAGGATGTGTTTTTGCACTTGTGACACTGTTCTTAAATCTATGTTTTATCATGATATAGTCGATTTGATTTCGTGTTATATCTCCTGGGCTTTTCCATGTGTATAATTTCCTTGGGTGGTGTTCAAAAAAGGTGTTACATATGACCAGCTGGTTTTCTTAACAGAACTGGATAAGTCTGTCTCCTCTATCATTTCTTGTCCCTAATCCATACTGTCCTACTATTTTCTTGTATTTTCCTTTTCCTACTTTTGCATTCATATCACCCATTACTATCAACACATCTGTTGATTTGACTGGTTTAAGTGTGTGTTGTATCTCTTCATAGTATTCTTCTATTTCTTCCTCGCTGTGATCTTTAGTTGGTGCATAAGTCTGTAAGATTGATATGTCGAATGGCTTTGCTCTCATTTCTAGTAACATCATTCTGTCATTGTGTGTCCAGTATCCACATACGTATTTTTCTAACTCCTTCTTTATCAACATTCCTACCCCTCTTTCATGTTTTTCTCCGCCTGAGTGTATAAGCGTGTACTGGTCTCTTTTTATATAGCCTGTATCCAAAAGTCTTGCCTCTGCAACTCCCAGTATATCGAGTTTCATGTCTGTTGCTTCTAATATAAGATTGTCAAGCTTTCCTTCTCCGTTCAGAGTTCTAACATTCCATGTTCCTATTTTTAGGCTTCTCCTACTAGTTTTTAGGTGGTCTTTCTCAGAATGCTCCCTTTCAACAGAATTTAAGGAACACTCGTCATTATGTACTTTCTTACTCATTAGAGGAGTTGCCTCTTCCCTGTTAATTTGTACAGTAGATTCTTCCCCAGGGGACAGAGAGTTCTCTACATATCGATTCTTATCTTGTTGTTGTGATCCCATTACGTTCTGTAGGAAGTACGTGGTAAGGCCCCAATCTCTTCCACGGTGGCTAGCCATTGTCTTTTTCTATGTCCGACACGCCTCTAGTGCGCCACACACTTTGCTGTTTCGCTTTGCGAGCCATTGATCTTCTCAGATTCCTCCGCCTCACTCACCGTCTCAGTCTTTGTGTACTAGGGATGGACATTCCCTTGAGTAAGATTGCTCCTACTCCACCCATGTAGTTTAGCCAGTCAGCCAAGACTGTTGCCCGGGATGTGGCCACCGCCGTACACAAGCGGTATTCGAGGAGCCATACATGAGCTAGATAAAGAGAGGAGAACCAAATAGGATCCTGACTATCCTAAAAAGGACATGGCTGTCTCTCACCTATTTCTAGGTGTATTTTAATAAGTCTCATCATCAAGGGCGGATTAAGGCCAACTGATGCCCTAAGCACAGCCCCAAAATGATGCCCCCCCCCCCCCCGCCATGATAAGACATTAAGATTCAATAAAGCTGAAGAGACTGAAAATTCAATTTTCTTCCTAGCCAGACTCCACTGAAATTCATGCAGAAAAACGTTGGTAAGACAGGCAAACATACTGAACTCTAGGTCTATGTCTGACAGTTTCAGTCACTCACCATACCAAAGAAAACGGGTTTTTTTAATTTAACAATTAGGATTAAAGTCAAACACCGTCAGATATTGAAAATTTAAAAAAAAAATCTCCTAAAGACGGCTGCGGCAGTTAAAGAGTTGAGAGTTAATGGCATGATAGCTAGAGTGAAAATTCTGTGGTCTTTGTGCCCTTACCTTTGTGCCCTAAGCACGTGCTTATTTTGCTTAATGGTTAATCCAGCCCTGCTCATCATACAGAACAAAACACTACAGAAACCACCACTGTAAGAGCATATGAGTGCTGAGATATAGGCTTTCTTACTTACTTAGTCGTTCCCCTTCTACTGTGAGGTGTAGAGATTTGGAAGAGAGAGCGCCAGACTATCCTATCGGCTGTCTTTCTCCTGGCCTGGTTCCATTCTAGTCCTCGGTCCTTCAAAGATTGTCTAATGTTGTTCTCCCAGCGGACTCTGGGTCGTCCTGGGGGTCTGGATCCCTGACTCTTTGCTTCCCATGCTTGTCGTGGTAGCCGATCTTCTTGTAGGCTTTCTAAGGAGACCAACTACAGTGGTGGCACATTAGAGCTGCGATGCAGGCTTCTTTAGGAGACCAACTACAGTGGTGGCACATGAGTGCTGGGATGTAGGCTTCCTAAGAATACCAACTACAGTGGTGGTACATGACTGCTGGGATGTAGGCTTCCCAAGGAGACCAACTACAGTGGTAGCACATGAGTGCTGGGATGTAGGCTTCCTAAGGAGACCAACTACAGTGGTGGAACATGAGTGCTGGAATGTAGGCTTCCTAAGAAGATCAACTACAGTGGTAGCACATGAGTGCTGGGATGTAGGCTTCCTAAGAAGATCCACTACAGTGGTAGCACATGAGTGCTGGGATGTAGGCTTCCTAAGAAGATCCACTACAGTGGTAGCACATGAGTGCTGGAATGTAGGCTTCCTAAGAAGATCAACTACAGTGGTAGCACATGAGTGCTGGGATGTAGGCTTCCTAAGAAGATCCACTACAGTGGTAGCACATGAGTGCTGGAATGTAGGCTTCCTAAGAATATCAACTACAGTGGTAGCACATGAGTACTGGGATGTAGGCTTCCTAAGAAGATCCACTACAGTGGTAGCACATGAGTGCTGGGATGTAGGCTTCCTAAGAAGATCAACTACAGTGGTAGCACATGAGTGCTGGGATGTAGGCTTCCTAAGGAGACCAACTACGGTGGTGGCTGCAGGATTTATTAGCAGCAAAAGCTGAAATAATAATGATGCCATTATTAACTGAATACAGTTAATCATGTGACACCTATGATAAATCAACTCTGACCTGATCAATTGTCATCTTTTCGTCTAAGGTCCTCTATCTCTTGCCTTAAAGCTACATTTATGCAATTGTGTTTGTATAAATAGATAAAGGTAATTAACAGGTACTCGTTGGACATAAAGGATGACACCAGACAACAGAAAAGAGATATGTGATAAGGAATCGAACCACGGACCGTTTAAACGGTGCCATTGCCTTGCTGGGAAAGTAAATTGCGAAAGGACGCACATCCAATTTTGCACCCCTAAAATGCATAATTTTTACCAACATCAGCAGTACTATAATTGTTTTAAAGTGTGTGATGTAATTTGAATTAGTGCCGACATATTTTACCTCCAGGGTGACTTCATTCTTAAAAATTATATATTTTTGTCATTTAAAAAGACAACACATTCCTAGAAACCTTCACGGAAGCAAGAGTTAAAAGTAAATGTGTACATAAAGACAACGCTATAAGGTGGGAAGATAAGTCATCAGGACATGCAGTGGAAAGATCACAACATTACATCACGTTTTGGCGAATTATTTACTCCTATATTCATATTTGCACATTATATGTTATAAAACAAACTTGCTCGCTTAAGTTGTTGTTATTGATCTAGTGGTGTTTGGGCTCTCGCCCTTCGGCCCTGTGCCATGTAGTGGTATCTGTATGTGCTCGCAGGTTGTTCTTTTACTCCATATAAAATGTTCCACTTATCTACCCTTAGAGGAAGGAGTAGTTACCTAACATCATCGATGAGGTGGTAGTCAACAGTTTCATATAGCTGGCACTCTGGAGTGTGTTGTGGTCAGATTTCATTCAAGTTATTGATGAGTGGTATATGTTGTCTTCTTCTTCGTACACTTTCACTCGCCCACTTGAATGTTTTCAAAGAAAGCAGTAGTCAGTTTAAGGCTTTTGAATCTCCGTAGAGCTTTTCCATGAATGGTTCTGGTGTCTGCTATATGCGCTTTCTCTGTTCCCCATATGTTGGGCAACTTTGAAGCAGAATATTCAGCAGTCGTTTTATCAGTGCCACAGTTACACAGATCAGTAGTTCCTATCTTTAGCTTGTTGAATAGATGGTATCTCAATCTGTTGTGGCCAGTGCGGAGTCTGAAGATGTTCATAAATGTTTATGTAGTAATTTGTTTTACATGATGATGTTGTGAGCCTCTTGCATGACCTCATATTAGTGTTCAGAACCAAAAAATGGCGCCCTGATCCCTCCCATAAGGCTTGCAACACTTTAAAGCATTTTCAGGTAATTTACAACTATTTTATATACACTATAAAAATTTTTCTTGTAAATATACAGGTACTCCACGCTTTATTGCGCTTTTTTCAAATTATTCATATTTATTTATTAGAACGTGCCTTCTTCTTCCGATAGATTTTGGCTCTCCACCAGCAAAAAAATTACGATTCGCTGAAGGCTCAGATGATGAAGATTAGCATTTGTTTAGCAATAAAGTATTTTAAATTTTACAATAAACTGTATTTTTAAGACCTAGCGCTATTGCGCACTTAATAGACATATTGTAAACATGATTTTAGGCTTTTATGTGCACTGGGAAGCAAATACAAAATGGGTATGACCAGCTTTATTGCGGTGCTCTGGAATCGAACCCACCACATGTCAGAGGTATACCTGTATATGTTTACTTTTTGTTATAAAAACACTTTTGGAAAAAAAAAAACTTGTGCCCATTTTGGTACGTAGAAAACCATCTACCAGCTATCTGGGACTAAAAGAGTTAAATACACATGTCGTAAAAGATGACTAATATAAGGCTGTGCACGAGGCTGGGAACCTCATCGTGTATAACAAATTACTACATAAACTGCAGACGCGATGGTCTGTTCCTTTGTGCTAGGTTCCTCAAAGGGGCAATCTGCACTGGTAGGTCCATGCATAATAGGAAAAAAAAAAAGGGAGATGCTGATGATCCACACACGTTTTTTTTTTAAGGCCTTTGCTCTTCGGGAAGCTAAAGTGTATTATTTGATTGGCTGATGATGATACATCGAAATGAGATAGTAAAACAACACGCTGACACATACAGCTGAAACACAGAACGAAACAAGTCTGGAAATACAATTTAATGATACTACCTTCTGCATACAACAACTACTGTCAGTAATACTGTTGTATTTTATCAGCTAAATAATTAATAAAGCTTGTCGTTTTTGTTCTGCTGATAATTAATAAAGCATGTCCACACAGATTATAAATTACTAAACAGAAAACACAAACATGTGGTAACTAATATGCATGCATGTCAAAGACTATAAAGCCATCAAGAATTTTTAAAACTTTACTATATTATTTTGTATATAGATTTAAAATATTTATCACAGCTCAATTCTCCCACTAGGCATGCAATTAAATGCCTGACTTAAAGCAGGGCTGTGCTTACGGCTAACAGCTTCTATGTCTAAAACAGACTGCTCCAGAAACTATCTCTACAAGAGCACATCAAGTGCTGTCACACATACTTCCTTTATAGCATCAACTGCAGTTGTTGTCTAATAGACCTTGAAGGAGCAAAATGGACATTTAATCATTCATCATGTACCACATGCAGGAATTGGATTGGCCATGTTCTCAAAGGAGACCCTGACACCATTACTTGAACTGCTTTGCTATGGACATCAGAAGGAAGGAGAAAGAGAGGCAAACCAAAAAGAACCTGGCAGAGAACTGTGGAGGTCAAGATGAAAGCATGAACCAGAATTGGGGCACCAAATGAAGTATGGCCACAGGTTAAGCAAAGTAGAGAGAGAGAGTTTGTTGTTACCCAGCAACAGGCCACTAGATGTGATGGTCATCGATTCCTTTTGTCGTTCAACAGCTATGGATCCAAGAAGAGGATTACGTATAAAGACTATCTTATTCTTCTTTGATCCTTAGCCGCCGACTGTCAAAGCAGTCAGTAGCCATTATGCCTGGTGACGTCTTGTAGGGCAGTAGCAAACTGCTTCCACCTTGTTCAGTCGGTGGCCATCCTTTGAACAGTGCCCCAGCTCTGCTTCACTCTTTGCATCTCGGCGTACACAGCTCTCCGCCAAGCCTCTCTTTTGCTTTCCTTCAGGGGTCCATAGCATAGCTGTTCTTGTGATGGCATCAGGGTCTCTTCCGAGGACGTGGCCAACCCAACTCCAGCATCTGCCAGTGTAGTAAAATCTGCGAGAATCATCGCTCATTTCAGTAAGATTTTAGTCATAAAATGCTAATAAATAACCTAGCCCGCATGTGTCTGACGGTTGTCATCTTCGACGCCAGCAACACTGCCTTTTGTGCAGTGCTAAAGCCTATAGAACGATTCCGCGGTAAAAATCTAACACGCGTTTTAGTTTCGGTTTCGAAAACGTACTACTAATATTTAACATTTTGCCAGATCTGCTGCATACACAATGCAGCCTAGCCTTATAATTAACGATTTGTTAGAAATGTAACGCCAAACTGCTGTCTGAAGTAACGTAATCTGTCAACAGTAACGCAAAATTTGGTAGTCTTTTGGACTTTTTCTAAGTAGCAATAACGAGACGACTGTAATACATTAACGCAAAATGCTACCAACGCATGGCAAAACCCGCGTCGTTCTGCACGCGAGACTAATAGTATAAACACGCTGTGGCAAAGCCAACAGAGGCAAACACGCAGACAATTTTATTTCCTCCTCGCGGTAGCATTTCTGACGTCACTAAAACAAGTAGTTATTTGAAAAATACATGCTAGCGAGAGATGAGAAAGGGGGAAAAGATGGTCGTCTTGTGTAAAATTTTTATTTGACGATTGCCGGTGACAAAATTGAAAATCTAAACCATAATGAAACTGACCATAAAAATCATATGGTAGTATAGCTTAGAGTCCACTGAGCAAGAATATATTTTAAATAATATGATAGTCCCAGTATTAGCCAAGTTATTGAGAAAATACTAAATGTCTACGGACGCGCGACCAGGCAGACTGTTGTTCCTGCTTGTTTTTTTCATAACGTTAGTGGGGACGGCAGCTTAGAAAAGAGGCATTGAGGTACATTCAAATTCGCTTGGGTAAAAAGAGTATAGGAGGAGAGGGGAGCGGTAGGAAAATTGTTACCCAAAACTAAACATCTTTCTGTATTGGCATAACTAAAGCAGGCTGGCCAATCGACTACCAGACGCAGATTTTGTTTGGAATTATTTTTGTTTTTCAAAAACTACATTTGAATTCTGGTAGTCGCAAGCTTTCGATTGGCCAGTGCTAATAAATATTAGCAAAAGGCTTTCACTATTCATTGCCAGTTGAACAAAACTTTTCATTCAAATACGCTGAGATCAGCTGTGTTAATTGTAAAAGAAATAAAGAAGTATTCACAGTCTGGGCAGTGCAGAGGAAACTGAGGCCATTTCTTTGCAAGTCAGCGTCATTTGTTTATATTTCTTGATATTTGTGGTAAAAATGCTTTATGAATTTAATATGTTTAACCCAACTACAAAGTTAGATACTGCTATTGGGAAAAGTGAAGGACGTGCCGGGAGCAGACATTGTTGAGTCCTCACATTGAACTGTATCTAACTGTTGTATGTTGTCATGATTATGTTGTCATATTATTGCATTAGAATATATTAGTAAGCCTCCGTGTTCCATGAACACTATTCAACATGCCTGAAGCATTTATTTTAAAAAGGAAAAGAAGAGAAAATCATACAAAAGGAAATGTGGTTACTCCACATTATTTTATTGAGGAAAACTATGTAAACGTACAGTGGCGTATCTGCAATAGGGACCTGAGGTGTGGTCACAGCAAGGTGGGAGTCATGTAAAATTAGGGGCGAGTGCACCTGTAATGCACGCGAGGCTGACCCCCATATCACCGTAGGAAAATAATAAATATAATAAGTGATCAGATATAAAAGGCCAGGGTTTTATTTCCTGTTGCCAGCTGGTAACAGGAAACCTGCTGAGTGAGAATAAAGCCATCAAGTCTCCGACCATTCGTTTATGCTGTCAAAAGATAACGGGAGGAGCTTGGGCCTTTTGAGAGATCAAGATTTTCTGCAACTTCATACTGTATTATCATTATACAAGGAATCCCAGGTGATGTGTTAAGCATCTGGGTATATCTGACACTTTCGTTTAATAAACACTGGTATTTCAAATCATACTCAGGAAGTTTATGGGGTATGATGAAACTACAGCTCCTCATAGACAGTGACTCTCCCTCTTAGATGAATAAAGTGTAAGCTGTGAACATTCCAACAGGAAAGATATATATTGACTTATAGTTAGTGGACAAAGAGTCCAGATATTTTAGTTGATCTTTTCTGTAAACTATCTTGTCCTCATTTTCAAAGACCTGTCCAAAAGATATGGCTGGACAGGCAGATTAAATTGTACAGAAAAAATATTCATTTTTAAGAAAAACTTAACCACTAGTTTTATTCACTTCCTCATAGAAAATTAAAGTGTTTTTGTGTTGTGTACCATCATTTCATTTCTCCCCTAGACACTAGATACATCATACACCAGACCCAAAATAGTGACCGTGTGAGATCTAGGGAGGTAGCGTTAGGTTCCCTGCACATAATTCATCATCATCATTTATAGAGTCAGGGGCCTACATGTGCTTGACCTCACACGGTTAATACAGACACGGATTTCATTCTTTTAGGATACCATCATAACCTCCCCAGCAAATCAAACCTTGCTACAGCCAGCTATGATGGTGTGCATGTCCTCTTGATCACTCTCAGCAAGTAGTTCTTGGTTGGTGATGGCATGGAGCCAAAAGATTCGGAGAACTTTTCCTAGACAGACTGGGCAGAAGGAGGACAATCCTAACATTTCCTTCTCTGCTACTCTCCAGCGTAAAGAACATGTTTATACATACTGACTTTTTTGTCAGCGAGTTCATTGCTTTATCAAACTTACACTAAAACACAACAATATCAGTCAAAACTGTATTATTTTACAACAGAAGCAAAGTGGAGAAGTCGCCAGATGACTGCTGACAGAAAGCTATACCTAATTCTGTGTAACTGTGTGTAAACAAACAAACAAAATACCCCCCAAAAAAACACCAAAACTTAAAAATGATTAATAACATGAATACAAGGTGTAAATAAATCTATCTACACTAACACAATTACCGATGTCAGTCGGTCTCACTCAAAATAGTTATAACACATAAGGAAGGGAAACCCGAGGCCTGTAAACAGTAAATTAATATGAGACAAACATAAAGGTATGTTATCAGGCACTCGCAGGAAATAAAGAAGTAGAACACTAGACAACAGAAAAACAACAGACATGAGTGGCTTACCCAGGATTCGAACCCTGGTTTTCCGTGCGACAACCCCGCCTAGCTATGCAAGCGAATCATCTATCCTCCCAGCCATCTACGCATCACCAAAAAATGATGCTTTGATGACAGGTCATTAGTGCGAACCGCAAGACATAACACCGGAAGTAACGCACGGTGTGCAACTTGCGCTGCGTGGGTGTTATATAAAGCAAATACTTTGGTTTTATGTCATTATTTTTTTTTAACGAAATTAGTAGCGCACGACAAAGAAAAAGTGCGTAAAAATTGGTGTGCATGAGCCAGTAATGTACCAAAGTGAATTATATTTGAACGGTTTGACACATGTCGCCCTCACCCGATGTACAAATCGATGAAAACTTGAAAGTTTTTTTTTTAAAACCACTTATTATCAGGGAACACTCTTTGAAAACAATCTATACACTTTCACACGAAATGTTGTCATCAAAGAACTTTTAAATTGAATATAAAAGAATACAATTCTCGCCGTGTGTATGTTGGTCACAGCTGAGGAATGCAACCGTGTTGAAAAATTGTATTGTTTCCATTATATATACTCTCCCGAAAATTGTTACAATCAACAAAGAAAAGCGTTCAAATGACAGTGTTCATGAACATTTTGATTACACTGTATAATGGAAAGAAACCAAAAACACTCTAAGAATGTACTTCTATCTGCTCATCCAGGAACGAAAACAGCACACTATAATTATTGCAAGTATATAAAAAATTATAAAGGAGGCTGCTGTAAAATTGATGAAATGAGAGAAAAAAATTGTTGGTATTAAAGTTAGTTTTACAAATGAACAATATCCGGGAACAGTCCTTTCTTTGTTAACTTACATGGCAAGAAAAATAGAGAGACTGAAACCACAAAGAAGAGGAAACTGGAAAAAGAGGCATAACAAGAATACAAAAGATATAGAAAGACCTTGAATGGATGGTACAGGGCTGGATAAGGTGGCATGAATTTGCTGAAGGAAACTGAGTGAATAACAGAAACATGGGATAGCCCTTCTTCAGTCAAAGTCACAACCAGGAGAGAGAAAAAAAAAAGAAAAAAAAACTAGTGTTTCATAGAAAGGCTATGAGAAAATGAAAAAGGACACATCGAATGTGTGTTAAAAAATTAAGAAACATACAAATACTGACGCAGATATACCAGTCTAAAGTAATTCAACATTTGAACACAACACTTATATCAAATAAACTAAGCAAAATGACTTGATAACAACATTTCCAAAGATGAAGAATTTAACCTTCAAATAATGACCATACGCAACACACAGGAAGTGAAGCTATGAGCAGAATATGCCAACTGAAAAAACAAATGAAGTTTAAAAAAAAAAGAAGTAGGATTGGGGGTGGGGGGTGGTTGTCTGTGTGAGAAGGGAATATAAAAAAAAGGTGAAGAACAGGCTCAGGTTGGTGAAACAATAAACAGCTACAAATAAAGGCAGATATTAATGAAATAGTGCGGGAGATTCAATCCTTCAGAGTAAAAACAACATATGTCCAAGATTATGTGATTCTCTAAAGAAAAGCAAGTGCTATCATCAGTATCGCACAAGTGGATAACATATTATGTCAGATGTATTAATTATATGTGTTACACGCATTAGGACACTATAAATCATATTACATCGATAAATGACGAATGTTAATTTTCTTCATCACAGTGAGATAGTGTGTGTAGAGGTGACGTGTTATCATCATGAGATAGTGTGTGTAGAGGTGACGTGTTATCATCATGAGATAGTGTGTGTAGAGGTGACATGTTGATTTTCATCATGAGATAGTGTGTGTGCAACACCAGCTCCAACGGCAGCACCAGAAAACACTGTTGACGCACCAAAACCTGCAGCACCTGCAGACTGCATAGCAGCCACAGCTGCACCACCATATCCTGTTGTAGCCGCAGCAGACATGAGACCGGCACCAACTGATCCAGCTACTATTCCACCTGTTGATGCAATGAAAATGAGAAAAGTGAATTCAAATACTTTATACTTTGATAATCAGGATTATAAATGTTTCATTCAAGTTGAATAAATTCAACTCAATTAAGAATTTTCGTGCTCTTTTTCCACAAAATGTTTATGGTTCGGTGGTACGGCAGCGTCCATGTTTGTACTTTCGCTTTTGTAAAATCACTATTATCAGTTCTACCGTATTCGCTAGCAGTAAAATACTTTGTTTGTTTCAAGCTTAGTGGCCAGATTTTTCAATGCTGAATCCGATTATGCCCAGCAATTGCCAATATGTTTGTAAACAGAAGAGTTCTGGTGCTTTTAAAATAGGACGTATGCTGTACGTCATATAGGTGAATTGGAACGAGAAATCGCGCTACTTCCGTGACGTACGGTGTACGGAATAGCGACAAATATTGTAAAGATTTATGCCGTACGGCGTACGTCATACTGGTGCTGAAAGGGTTAATATAATTTAATAAACAACAAAACAAATGTTTTGAGGGCGCTGTTGATATCGCAGTCAATCATTATGGAAGTTGGGAAAACATTAAATTATATACTTAAGGAATGAGAGGATTACATTGACAGCATGATCTATGCATAGTCATCCTTATATGACTACCAGCTATGCACAATGCTACAGTATGTAGATTTGGATGCGAACCTCCGTCTGTGAAGCTAATTACTCCCTCATTGAGTCATGCATACAGCATTTCTGGAGTCATCCTTTTATGATCTTCAAATAAGTACAATGCTACAATATACAGATAAGGAAGTGAACCTTTGTCTGTGAGGCTAATTACACTCTGACTGACTTTTGTGGCAGCGGTGGTTAAGTTGGCTGCTGCACATAGCCTCTGCTTACCCAGGATCTTTTGACTCAAACGTTGGTGACTGACTTTACGGTTGTTGCCTGTTTACACAACACATGTTGAGTGACAACATAATACTACGTAGCAACTCCATACAAACATGGGAACGCCGCATTCAACTGGAATAATGTTTATTTACACTTTGCAGAACAATGCCGTCGGTGGGACCTCCAACAATCTGGGTCTGGCCGACTCTTCCTTCTTTAACAACATTAGCTTCCGTACAACCGTGTATTCAGAATTGTGCTGTCTTATGTCTATTGTCTCTTTGGGTGTTACTACTGCCTATATCCTTTTCTTCTTTCTTGTGGTTCTCTTGTTATGGTTATTACTACTGGTTAAGGTTCAGGTTATTAAGATAGTTACCGGACAACTCCGGGGAATGTTACTTTTCGTGACTCTAGGTGACCGCTATCTTGGCACAAATATCCAAGCCATCGAATTGCCATAACTAATTCATTCTACATGCCATCGAATTGCCATAACTAATTCATTCTTCGTACCCCTTTTTCAGAATAGAGCTTAACCGCTCCTTCCTTCTTGTGCCTTGTCGGGACTCATCAACCTCTCTATATGTTGAGACTTATGTCTACACAATCCGGACCCTGGATATCTAAAAAACGACACAAAGTCTCCTCTAAGTTAGGATCGCCTTCACCATGGCTGCCCTCTTTCTTTCCAGTAGTTCTGTCCTGACCTCTCTCACGCCTCTGGCTGCTCGCTGAGAAGCGTGCTTAACCTTTTTCTGTTTTGACCCTTCCTATGTGCATCATTGCCACACAACCCTTTTTTCTACGCCGTCTATACCAACTCATGTTAGACTTCTCATTCTTCTTTCCCTTACTGCAACACTCTTGAAATTATCCAGTGACTTCCCTTGTGGTGAAACTTGAGAACCCAGCAATGCACACTAAGCTTGGAGGAGTCACTTGAGCCCCGGAAACTCTGGCTTTTACCTGCATGCAGGAGGATCTCAATTTCTGGACCCAATTATTACAGAAATCCTACAGAAGCGTGGGTTCACAGCAGCCAATGCAACACACTTGGATCTAGAATGAAAACTTAGCTCCCTACAACGCTTGACTGCACAGGTGCACCTAAAACCTTAAAGTAAAGTAAATAAAGAATGGAGGTAAAGTCCCTCTTACCGCTTGCGAATCCCATGACTCCTATTGCGAAAGGACCTCCTACCATAACAAAAGTCCCACCAGCTACTGCACCAAGTACTTCCGTCCAAAAGGCGTCCACAGACAGCGGGTATGCACTCACGAGAAGAAACAATAAGATGAGGCTTTTAAGTTTTCTCGCCATGGTTTATCTGTTGGAAGAGATAACAAGAGACAAATAAATGCTACATTAGCAGGATATTTACTGTCTGCACAAATCAGGAACATTATAGAGCAGTGCTCAGAATGGCAAAGACAGCTGTACATTAATTTCGTTGATTTTGACAAGGCTTTTGACAGTATACATAGGGACAGTTTATGGAAAATACTGAGGGCTTATGGAATTCCAAGCTGCATAGTGTCAATCATAAAAAGCCTCTATGCCAACTTTACGTGTAGCGTTGGGCAGAGCAACCTAATCTTTGAGGTGAAGACAGGAGTACAACAGGGATGCCCCTTATCAACCACTCTATTTTTAACAGTCATAGACTGGGTGATGCTTCAGACAACAGAGGGCAGTCCAAGAGGAATAAGATGGACTACATTTTCTACATTAGAAGATCTGGAATGTGCAGATGACATTGCACCACTAGCACATTCACATCAGCACATCCAGGGAAAAATGGATAGACTTAATAAGTATAGCCAGCAGGTGGGCTTGAACATCAATCTAAAGAAGACAGAGGTCATGACGCTCAATGTGAGCAACCCTGAGCCCATATCAGTAAGGAATCAGCAACTGGAACAGACAGACACCTTCACATACCTAGGATGCATAGTAACACCAGACGGCGGAGCAAGCAAAGACATCAACAACAGAATGAACAAAGCAAGAACAGCCTTTTTTAGTCTAAACAACATCTGGAAGTCATCTCAGTACAGCACAAGGACAAAATTAAGATTATATCAGAGCTGTGTGCTTTCTGTGCTTCTCTATGGTGCGGAATGCTGGAGAGTTACAGAGAAGGACATGTCGAAATTGTCATCTTTTCACACAACATGCCTAAGAAAAATTCACCAAATCTTTTGACCGAATACCATCACCTACCAAGATCTGCTTACTCGGAGCAAGCAAGAGGACATGCACACCATCATAGCTAGCAGACGCTGGAGCTGGGTTGGCCATGTCCTCAGAAGAGACCACTATGCCATCACAAGAAAAGCTATGCTATGGACCCCTGAAGGAAAACAAAAGAGAGGCCGACCAAAAGCAACTTGGTGGAGGACTGTGGAGGCTGAGATGCAAAGAATGAACCAGAGTTGGGGCACTGTACGAAGGATGGCCACCGACCGAGCAAAGTGGAATCAATTTGTTGTTGCCCTACAAGATGTCACCAGGCGTGATGGCCACTGACTGCTTTGACGGTCGGTGGCTAAGGATCAAAAAAGAAGAAGACAAATCTAGCAGCTGCAATATTTAGATTAGATGTCTAACAAAGGTCTCTTATAGTCCGTTCGGAAATTCGTGCCCACAGAAAGCGTCAATTTTCTCCAAAACTGTTTGTTGTATTGACATGAATTTTTGCATGCAGTCTTAGATTTTCCATGCAGTAAAGATTTTGCGATCATTACATCCACAGCTGTCGCGAAATTTGCAAAACGGCGATTTTCTTTGATCTTTTTGGAACATTTGCCAAAATCTGCCAGTAACGTTAATTCTTACAGTAAATCACAAAATTTGTGCGACAAGATGGTTCAAAGGCGTGTCCTAAATGTGTGATTGGTTGTTCATGTGATTTTGATACGAGGAATGATGATCTGATAATGAACAATGATAACAGTAAATCATCAGGAAGCTATGACGAATCGTAACTGTTCATGTGTTATTATAGATTGGCATATGAAATTAGTTTATCACCAATGAAGGAATGCGATCGACGTGCCTCATTCTGGAATCGGACGACTCCAATAAGTTCACAACACTTATTGGTTGGATAAACTGCAAGCCATCTCGCTGCCAGTAATCTTCTTCTTCCTGGAGCACGTGTTCTTCACATTTAGCCCAGTACTCTGTGTCTATTCGTTAAAGGGCCTCACTAGTCATGTCTTTAACATCGAACATTTTAAAAGTGGTGTTCTGGGCGGCCACTTGCCCTTTAACTCTAGCCCAAACCAGCTCTGTTGGGTTAAGGTGAGAATGGTAAGGTGGGAGTCGAAGAGAAACATGACCCTGTGTCGTAAATTTATTTTGAGAGAAAGAGTCTAGAAATAGTAGTCCGGTTTAGAGTGTAGAATGATAATGAAAACTCAGTGATAGAAATGTATAGATTAAATATGATGCTCCACAGAGTGCTGGAGGAGAGTAAAGACAGACTTATTTACGACAAATCGTTTCTCTCAATCTTCTCTTCCACTCTCCTGGTCAAACAATTATTTGCCAGTTTTCCAGACACACGTCTGCGCTCACACCGATTTGTTGCTTCAAACACTCAGACGACGTGGATACAGCTATATTAAACAAATAGGGAATTTTTTTGGGCTTTTGGGTATTCCAACACAGTCCGTTATAAGTTTATGATGTTTATTAACCTAAAAGATCAAATCACAAAAAAAAACAATATCAAGTGTTACATAAAATTATCATAAGTACAGAAAAATGCAAATATCAAGGTAGGGAGGGGGTGAAGAAGATTGGTATCGACTAAGCCCTTCCCGCTTGTATTAGACAAAGATAAACCCAGTCTCAAGATAGATAGTTATCAGGAGCATAGGAAAGTTAACCCAACAGTGAATTTAATTACTCTGAAAGAGGTGTTACAATATTAGTTATGGTGGTAGACAAAAAAAATACTGTTATCAAAACTGGTGTCTTCCCTTTACTAAGCAAAGAAAAAGAGGGGGGGGGGGGGATGAAACAGAGTTAACAAATTATCCCACTAAAGGAACAATGCCGGGTATACAGAAAACGTATTACCCGGTAGGCAAGTTAACAAATGGTTTTTGCAAAAAAATAAACCTCCTGTCATTCATGCACACTGTGAGGATCCACACTCATATACACCACACACTTACCGATTTCAGCATCAGACAATCCATAGCATGATATACACAGTACTTAAACTCTTTACGTGTGACAACTGTCCAGTCCTTCTATGTCCCGCCCCAGATAATGCGAGGTTTTACTGAGAGCAAATATTTCCGCTTATCGCCAGACTTGAAGTTCTAAGAGTTCTTGTGTTTTATTATATAAAAGGAGTCTATGGGATGGCACTGACACAATTCAACACAGGGGTGAAAATGAGGTGATGGCAATATTCCTTCACTGCGTGATGACAGCAACTGACCGGTACAGTTTTTTTTAATCCAGTGAGGAAAAACTAGGCTCAGTCACAGTCAGGTAAATCGGTAATCTCTCACAATATAGCAGTATATAAACTATCGCTACTGGCACTGTTCATCTTCTAGTTTATCTTACAGATTGTAAGTTAAATTGATGATGATAATCAAATGACCCAAGTAGGCTTTATTTCATGTAATTATGTTAGCTAGGCCGCACCGGACCACCATAAGATTTACTTTAAAAAAATGTCTCATCAAACTGTCTGGAAGTTTAAGAACCGAGTATGGAAACTCTGAAAGATTTCGTTATTGCTGGGATTGCAAAAGGTGATCAATCTAGAGAAAAAGATAGAAAACCCATAACAGCATAATCATACTTTAAAAATCAAATAATCTTCTAAGCGCGCGATAAATTTCCCGTTAAGCCTATTATATATATACGCTCGCGTATTTAATTATGTATTTAATAAACACTGCGCGAGTTCTAGTGGTTAAATCACACATCTATAAATATAGGACTTAACTAAATTTATTAATTATAAATTCCTTCGCGACTTTAAAAGTTAATTTAAGCATTAAACATCTATTATCTTTTTTTGGAAATAGTATAGCAGGTATATCATTACATTTACAACTGGAACTATTGAGACGGTTTAATTTAATAGGTTTAAATTAACACAAAATCCAATGAAATATAATGAATGAACTAGACCACTGATCACTTTACACAATATATATATTACCGCTTTGCACAGAAATAGAATTCACTGCAAATAAAATGAAAATCCATGGGATAATCTAGCAAGATTTCAAATATCGCTAGTGCTTCTATCAAGTTCTGGCCAGCGAATGATGAAGTGTATTTCTACGTGATCTGTATATCTACAACTGGAATGCAAGATGAGTGGGACATGAGAACTTTGACAGCCTTTTTGATCTCATGAACTTTGGGGGATCTGACGCCAAATCCAAAGAGAGAAGCCGCCCCTGGCCTCTCGTATCTTCGCTCGCTGCTTGCGTCAGCTTTCCCCGTTCGCTCTGGCTGCGATCGGTTCCGTGCTTAACACCGAGATGCGAAATCGTTTCAGGGACCACTACTGTCTTTGATAGCCTGCCGCCCGTCCTTCCTGAGATCTCCACCAGCGGAGATGATAAATACCTGCGAGAAACAAGCTTCTCTGCTCGGGGATCGTCTCAGTGTCTTTGATCTCGTGCCGCATACTAAGTGAGTCCCAGTGGAAATCGATTCGCTCTGGCGAAACGAAAAGTTACAACAAATGTTCAGGGGTTCTAATGTTATGAAAAGCTAACAGTCCCTTTAAATCATCTATCATATCAGGGAAAATTCACTTGTCGAACTAAACGTACGTCACAATCGTCCCCACTTTTAGACATGAAACCATTTTTAATGTTTCATTTTTTTGACAATGGAGGTGACCTGATTGGTGATTTTAGGATGAGTGGTATCTTCAGTTTGCTCTTCTTCCTCTGTAGACCAGTTTCTACTCAGGAAATCAGCCCCGACATTCTGTCTTCCCGGAATATATTCCACTTTGAAAGAATAAACGCTTAAAAGAAGCGCCCAACGCATGATCCTTGCGTTAAATTCTTTATTGGCACCCAGAAATGCTAACGGAGCGTGGTCTGTTTGCACCGTGAAAGATGTACCATAGAGAAACTCATGATGGCGTCTGATACGTCAATCAGAGCGAGACATTCTCTTTCGACTACGCTGTAGTTCCGTTCAGCTTTATTTAATTTCCGACTGCCATAGGCAACTGGAAATAGCATGTTTGGGTCACTGTCATCGGCTTGAAGCAGTGTTGACCCGATGCCCTGACCTGACGCGTCGACCCGTAATACAAAAGGTTTGTTGAGGTCAGGCAACCTCAAAATGGGGTATGCAGACAACTGTCCTTTCAAAGTGCTGTACGCATGTTCGCACTTTTGATCCCATATGACCTTATCAGGACAACCTTTCTTTGTGAGGTCAGTCAGAGGTGCTGTCAGTCCGTTGAAGTTCTGGATGTACTTCTGATAGTATGCACATAGCGATATGAAGGAACGTACGTCTTTCTTCGTTCGGGGTCTTTTTGCTGCAGCTATTTTCTCCACGTTCTTCTTAATAGGCCAACTGCATCCGTGAGAAATAGTGTGCCCCAGGAAGTCTAACTGTTCAAACCCGATGAGACATTTGCTAGGTCTGGCTGTGAGACCCGTTTCCTGTAGTCTCCTGAGGAGCATAGCAACCGTAGCAATATGTTCTTCATAGGTTTCCGATGCAATTAATATGTCATCCATAAAATTATGGATATGGGGACTTTGCAAAGGTTCTAGAAGTTTCCTCATCATCCTGGTGAACACTCCTGGTGCGTTATGCAATCCGAACGGCATCACATTAAATGTGTAATGTCCTTCACTAGTGCTGAAAGCTAACAAAGGTTTAATTTCCTCCTTGACTGGTATCTGATAATAACCTTTACTGAGGTCAATCTTGGAGAAAATCTTTGCTTTGCTGAGCTTGGTGAACAACTCAGAAACAGTTTGGAGAGGTTCGGGCTGGAATTCCGTTACAGCGTTTAGCAGCCGGTAATCTATACACCGTCGAACTTCCTTATTGGGCTTCTGCAACAGCACTACACTGGAACTGTAAGTAGATGTAGACTCACTGATAATTCATGCTTGACGCAGCTTGTCTATTTCTCCGCGAAGTGCATCCGCTTTAGCGTACGGTATGGGGTAAGCTCTGGTTCGAACAGGGGTCTCGTTTGTTAATTTCATATCAAATTCGATGAGATTTGTTCAACCAGGTACATCCGTTAAGACTGCACTGTACTGTTTTAGTAGAGCCCTGGTTTCTGTTTGTTGTTCTGGTGAGAGATTGTCGCCGAACTTGACATCTTTAAAGGATTCTGTGGGTTGCAATGGATACTCCATGCAACCATCATCATCTTCCTCGTCTTCCGTTTGCTGTGGAGCGACGGCCAGGAGATGCTCGGAGGATGGCACGGTCTTTCTAAAGATTCTCTTAAGCAGATTTTACGTGGAAGGACCTCTCCCTTCCCTTTGATTGGAGATCTTGTAAAGTGGTACGTGAGATCTTTTTAAGGACGGTAACACGTCCCTTGCCATCCGATGCGAAGTTTATTGGCTTCGTTTGG